>JAUYWG010000001.1:1911549-1921900 GCA_034779775.1 Enteromius afrohamiltoni
ATATAAAATTTTTTTTAAATAAAATCTGTTGCAATATGATCTGTCGCCGCTTCTGTTTCATAATTTCAGTTTGTAGTGTTTTTCATTCATTCAGATAAAATTCTCTCAAAATTTAGCATTGGCCATTTATCTGTTATCAGCCATAACATGAAGTATCTGCTGCATATAAACGCATTATTTTCGCCTAATTTTGACCGTTATGAGCCATGCAGTCAGCTTGATTCAATGGGAGTGAAATACTGGGAGTTGTAGGGCTTGGGAGTCAGAGTTGGAGGGAATATGAAGGTTTGGTTGCCATTACTGGTGAAGTAATCTCTTTGCATGAAAGCACCCAACTGGACATAATTAAAAGCCGCTGCTAGCTTTTCGGCACTGGCTCCCAGATTGTTCTCTCATGCAGCCTCCGACTGGCGGCTGGAATCAGACATTTGGCGCTCTCACACTCCGTGGCGTCACTGTGGCAGCCGCTTTCGCACCACCCTCTGAGCATTTTTCCCCTTTGTATTTCCCTGTATCACTTAATAATTCTTTCCCCCTCCTTTTTTTTTTTTTTTTTAAACTCTTTTCTCCCAGGAAATCTCAGCACGAGCAGAGAAAGGAGCAGGAGCCCAAAAGACCTCACATCAAGAAACCTCTTAATGCTTTCATGCTGTATATGAAAGAGATGCGTGCCAATGTGGTGGCCGAATGCACGCTGAAGGAGAGCGCCGCGATCAATCAGATCCTCGGGCGGAGGGTACGTATCTATCTCTCCAACCACGTGGTCTCCTTCACAAAGGGGTCTATTGTAGTTAGCAACTCAATTTTACAAGTGTACACAAACTGACAGAAATCAGAAATCTGGGCAGGTAGCATTTTTAACGCTCCTTTTTGGAATTGGGGGGGGGAAGAGGAACCGTTAAACATATTTAATGCTTTAACCAAAGCCTCTGCGGTTCGAGGCGGCTAGCCACAGCAAAGGACCGTTTTGCTGCAGTGTGGGGTAATTGCACCCTGACATGGTTTGAAGTAAAGCGCCGCTAAATTGGAACCAGTGTTTTGATATGAAATCAAAGTTTCGTGTTTTTTGTTTTTTTTTTCTCCTTCCTTTCTCTCATCGCTGCATATGTTAATCTCTTCATCATGTTCCATTCCACCCCCAGGCACGCGTGCACATGCACTCACACACATTTACCCACACACACGCAACGTTTGAGAGTTAACAAGGATTTTTAGCCAAACGCCAGCACGCGTCTCTTTGGAAGGAACTTAAAAGTGCATGTCAGTAATTGACTACTTTCTCCCCCCCCCCCTTTCTAATCTCCCTCTGCACCGAACAGTGGCATGCTTTATCTCGGGAAGAGCAAGCTAAGTATTACGAATTAGCCCGCAAGGAACGGCAGCTCCATATGCAGCTTTACCCAGGATGGTCTGCCAGAGACAATTATGTAAGTGTCCACATTAACACCCTGCCTGAGAGTGAGAGTTGTGTCTTGTGTTGATTGCATGAGAGTAAAAGTTAAAATATATGCATACTGCTGTTTGCTTAGTAGTCCAAATGTTTACCTTATAAAAATATGTTGTAAAATGAATGAGGTTATGTCAGAAAAGTCTAAAGGGGTATTTACGTGAAGTCTGATGGGAATGAAGGATACTACAAGTTGTAGAACAAAATATTTACAAGTTAGATGCCAATATTTCTGATACTTGAATTAAAGGGGCCGTTCACTCAAAAAATGACAATTCTGTCATAATTAACTCACTCTCCGATTGTTGAACACAAAAAATAAGATATCTTGAAGAATGCTTGTACCTAAACAGTTGATTGTAGCCATAATATTTTTCAGTGGTTACAGTCAGTTGTTTGGTTACAACCATTTTTTTTTTTATATCTTTTTTGTAAAACGATAAGGTGAATAAATGATGACACAGTGTTTGGAATAACTATTTATATTTGTTTATTAAATATATGAAACATTTCATTCATGAAACATTAGCAGCACAGATTGGATGCACAAATGGCTAGTGAAAACTTAAATTATTGCATTGAATAATTTTGCATACAATTTGTTGATTGACAGTTTATTCTGCTTGGGTTTCATAAAAGGGTTTCTGAAATAGTTCTGTAAATAGTTTCTAAAAACGTTCTTGTGTAAATTGGTTTTATGACTGATTCACATGAATTTGTTCTGATCAAGTTTCGTAAACATGCGTGAGAAATCAGAGCAGATTGAATTTGTGTAAACTGTTTGTAAAAACATTCTTGCACAAATTGTTGCATTGTACCAATTTATGCAAGAATAGTTTTATGAATTATTCATGAAACAGAAGTGGAACAAATTGGTGTAAAATGTACAAATGTGACATCAAAAGTTTCACAAGAATGATTTTTGTGAACGACTTGCACAATGAGGTACAATCAAGAAATTGTAAAAATGTTCTTGCATAAATTTCTGTTCTGTTTATGGTACATGAATGAATCAATTACATCTTATTATAAGCAATCTATTATGAGGTGTGAATGGCCATTACAAGCTGCTTCTAGCTGCCTTCAGAGTGTCACTTCCAAGCTCTCACATACTAAAGGTTTCCCAGAAGAGACTTATTGCTAACCATTTACTCGATATTATTACGTTTATACAATTATTCCTTTAGTTTATACAAATGTGGCAGATATCAAGGCAGTTAGCTTTTAGAATTCACATCCAAAATGTATTTTCTGATGACAACTTTGGATGCCTAAGTTTTAACCGCCATAAACCTCACTCGATATGAAGTGCCAGGATGTGCTGCTAAAACTAAAACCTGGCTTTCACACTAATCACCAAATGGAAAGGCAACAGGGCTAAAATGAAACACTTCAAAGACAGATGAACTTTCATCTCCACTTATATATTAGTGGTGGGAGCACACTTGTATTTAATAGTGCTAAGGATTCTGAGCGTATCCCTGCTCTGTCATAGACGTTTCTACTGCTCTGGGCTTCTTGGTTCTGTCAGCCAGGGCTAGAATACACAGATTAGTGACTGAATAAGTGGATTATCAGACTTTACAGCAGGCAACCAAAGCGTGGCTCATATTGGACCGCAAAATGACAGTGTGGCGCTATCTATACCTATAGTCATCCTGCCAGGGGATTTTGGGTAAGCTACAAATCCTAAAGCAGTCCAGGCTTCTCACTCTAGAGGAGTGTTTGTCGTGTCGATTGGAGCAGGGGCAGATGTTTTATTCTTGTTTAACTTTCTGATTGGTGATTAGGCCATGCAATCCAGAGTTTTAGATATTTTACTTGATTTTATTTTATTAAATATTATTTTTTTTTAAATAAAATGTAATAACATTTAATTTAATTTAATTTAATTTTGGTGATGTGATCATGCAATCCAGCAGAAAGGAGTATTTTATTATTGAATTTATTGTATTATTTTAATTTAATTTAGTTTTTTTTATTTAATTTAATTTTTTTATTTTTTCATTTATTTATTTTGATGTGATCATGCAATCCAGAATAATTTTATTTCTTTTCTTTTTTTTCTTTTTTTGTTCATGCTATCCAGAAGTAGGAATGAGTATTCTATTCTATTTAATTTAATTTAATTTTGGTGATGTGATCATGCAATCTAGGAGGAAGGAGGATTTAATTTTATTGTTTAATTTTAATTTAATTTAATTATATTTTAATTGTATTGTTAATTTTTTTTATTTCATTTCATTCATTTTCATTTCCTCCCCCCCATTTATTTATTTATTTTGATGTGATCATGCAATTCAGAATAATTTTATTTTATTTCTCTTTTTTTTTTTTCTTTTGTTCATGCTATCCAGAAGTAGGAATGAGTATTCTATTTAATTTAATTTAATTTAATTTAATTTTGTTTTATTCACTCCATGCATAGCAGAAATATGAAGCATGTTTTTGTGATGCCGGTTGAAATATTCCTTTGGCCATTTTATAGGGGAAAAAAAAGAAGCGGAAGAGGGAAAAGATCCAGGAACCTGCGTCAGGTAAGACTTCTGAATCTCCTATCTCTGCTGTAATTTGTCCTGTTTCATTAAAGTACGCACTAACTTAGTTTATGAATATGGTGGTAAAGTCATTAATACTGACTCACACAGTCAGTATCAATCATAAAAGGCTGTTATTTTAGTCAACATGAACATTCATGAATTTAAATATTTGTTGGTTGCCTAAAAATCCACAAGTCTGCGGTTTTACTGTTCTGTATGTTTCTTTAATCTGTAAATTGTGCAACATTACGAACAGTACACCCTCCCCACCACTCCATCTTTCCATCTTCCCCTCACAATTAAGTCTTTAGGATTAGTCTGTTTTAAAGTCCACATGCTTCCATCAGTGCTGCTAACTATTTACCCGTTTATAAATGCATTAGTTATGTGTGCTTGTACATTTAACAATTCAATGTTTATTTGGCAATTTTAATTTAGAACTGTTTATGATGGCCAATTTTTTAGGAATAGTTCACACAAAAATGAAAATTCTGGCTTCATTTACACAAACTTATGTTTTTCCAAACAGATATGAGTTTGTTTTTTTCTTTTAAGGAACATGAAAGGTTCATTTTTGAGGAATGAGTAGCCTACAAGATCTGTGCAAGCTACTAAAACTCCTTAAAGTGTCCATATGACTAATTTGTGAGCAAACGTTTAAATCGGTTTAATCCAATTCCCAAGAATTAACCTGAATGATTCGTTCAGTGCATTATTGAGAATCTCTCCCTTTCTGTTCAATGAAAGAAAGAAAAGTAAACATCGAAAAAACATGAGAATGAGTAAATGATGACTTGTCATTATTGGATGAACTGTTCCTTTAATGACCGATGTTAATGTGTTAACTATGCCAGCAAACTGTTTGTTGGCTCTACATTGACAACTAAGACCAGAGATGGACTTAGGTGTTTTTTGGAGGCACATCCTGGTAATTAAAAGCTACGATTTCCTGCAGGTACAGGCCAGAGAATGAAAACGGCGTACATCTGAACAATGGTAAGAGCCTCTTCCATACCTCTGGTCTGATTGAGTCATGATGTGGTAACCGCCTTATTTTCTAGTGTGCTTCTTAGCAATCAGAAAAACATGAGACTAATCCTAAAGGCCCACTTTGAGTTCACCAATCAACCATCCACTGTTGTATTGCGAAAGCTGTTGTTTGCATCATGCCAGTTTGTGTGTGTGCTAACATTACAGGGTTTCCTTTACTGAACACACTGATGAATTGTTGTGACCAAGTCATTTTTCTTTCCTAACTCTGTTTAAGGACTCCATTACATCCCTTTTCCTGTAGACTGATGTGTGGCTTGTGGTATTGGGTGGCGCTTTAGTATTTTCAAAAGGCTGGTGCTTTTTATCAAGGACGGTTTGCAAGCATACCATTTGTTTGAAAGATCACAGAACGGCGTAATCTCGGCTCAGAACACCAAGTCCACACTATCAGGTTTTTTCCCCTCATTCATTTCTTCCATCCTTAATATCTGGCATGCAGCATCCACATACAATCCTGTGGCTCGCAGCCATGTCGGACCGGGGCTTTTTTCGGTTTTTCGAGAACATTTGGAAACTGGGATGGTATTGAAAGAGTCGACCCAGATGTAAGTTAACTCTTTTAGCATTCACCCATATGGCCCCCATGTGTTATCTAGCCAACCCTGTGAATGAAAGAAGCCCTTGCCAGCATATTTGGCTTGCGCTGTGCTTTTTAATTTTCGAGCGATTAAACTAGCAACTGGCCTGAAAGAAGTTGGTTCTCTAAACAAAGAAGAGAATCGTCTCAGGTGGAAGTCTACGACAAATTTCAGCATTCAAGGAAGGGAAAACATATATTTTCTCCTGGTCTTATTAAGTCACCCCACATCCTGTAATTCTGCTGTTTTTGCCATGAAAGCTGCGCAGATGTGACAAATCTGGTCAAAACCTACAAGACAAAGGTTTTATGGTTGATCAGTTCTCTACCCTGTGGCTGCCGAACACACAAATTGGACTGTTTCGCACTCTTTCCATTTTTCTTTTTTTCTCTGTGGGCTGCAATAGCTTTGAAAACGCAGCTAAAAGGCGCTCTATCTTCGATCCAATAATTAGCGGTGCCAAGCGAACTGCGAATGGACGCCTCAGCTGATTCATCGTGGCAGCTTTAAACTAACATGCATAAAACTGAAAGAATTGCCACCGCTTGTCAATTTATGCAGATCCGACAAACTGAAAAACATCACATTCGTCTTTTATATGCATCTGCCTTCCAAATTATACAGTGTGCAATTTAATAGTTAACATATTACCAGTCTTTTTAAAACAAAATAGGATAAAAAAAATAGGATCGTAATATACAATAGTGAAAAAAATACAGTTAAATGTATAATAAAGTTTAAATATCTAATTGAAATATAAACATAATAATATATATAAGCTAGAAATTGTTGCCACTGCTTGTCAATTTCTGCATAGCCGGCAGGCTGAGAAACATCAAATTCATTTAAAGTGTGATGGCATACAACAGTACAAAATAATATCCAGTCAAACAAGAATTGTCAGTTAAATTATCCAATAGTAAGAAAATGAAAATGTTTTTTGGTGCATGTTTCATGTTTGTTTTTATGTATTAAATATACACTACCATTAAAAAGTTTGGGGGGCCAATAAGATTTTTTACAAATCTAAAATTCTGCATTTTTTTTTATTAAAAAATAAATAAATAAATAATAATAATATATTTGAAATTTGAAATTTTCTATTTGAATATATTGAACAATGTAATTTATTCATGTGATGCAAATCACTCCAGTCTTCAGTGTCACATGATTCTTCAAAAATAATTCTAAATCATTCTGCTCAAGTTACTTATCAATTAGAGTTATAACATTTGTATTGCTTACTTAAACCATGATACATATTTGACAGACATTATGTAATAAGCAAGGCATTTCAGGATTTCTATTCTTTTTTTAAATGAAAAATAGGGGATTTTTCTTGAGTTCCATGGGTGTTTTCACCATTTTATTTTAGTTATGAAGAGCAGGTTACATCTTATTTTTACATGCCTTATGACACACAATCCATGAAATAGAAATTTACATTGGATTAATTTCAAGTTCTAGAATGTTCTTCCTCACACATCCCTGTTTCCCTGCATTTCCACATCCTCCTCTTGTTCTCAACTGTGTGTGTTTGTCAGATTTAGCTGTGAGAGCTTTTGTCTGACTAACCCTTGTGATTTGCAGACTTTGAGATTGTTATCTGAGCCGAGGCATACATGCCCTCCGGGCTGTTACTTTTTGGCCACTGCATATTTTTTTCATTGGGAATGGGGAAAGCCATGTAACAATGGTGGTCTTTTAATGAAAGCTGGCTCTGAAGATGTAGTCTTAGTCATTGAAAGAAGCCATGGTTGTGAGTCACCCAAGTCTGGCACATTTCAACTTGCTGCTTTGTTGCCACCTGGACGTTGACATTGCGGCGTTTTATTTAGGGACTGCATTCTTTGCACTAAGTTTGATGTTGTTGGCAGGTCCAATACGAGGTTTACCGTACTTTTGGGAGTGGTCGACCGAAGGTTTGAAAGCTTTCAGTGTTCCAGAGGTCGACATTAGTGGGGCAGTGTGGGAAACCGTCAGAGGTGCGAGTTCATGGCCTGCTCTGTGAAGAAAGTGCTGTCGAGCAGCTGTGCCCGAATCGGGTCGTCTTCACCCAGCTCTGTCTGTGATGAGTGAGGACAGAAGTCAGATGTCAGCCTTTGATAAAAAAGCCTGAGCGGGAGAGAAACTAAAAGTCCCTTGTGTGGCGATGAGAGGGCCTTGTCTCTTCTTAATGTCCACGCTGCCTCTGCTCAATGAATGGCAGAATAACTGATGGCCTTTGTGTCTAAAAACTCTTTTCATTTAAAGTGGGCTGGAACTGTGTGCTTTGACAGGTTTGGATGGAAAATGTTTGGACCTGACCTGGGGTTTGGTAAAAACTTGTACCTAGAAAGAGTCAGGGTTGGGTATAGAATTTGCGCCCTTTCAGTTAATGAGTTTAATTTGAATTGAATTGTTCACAGCCAAAAGGAAGTTGAAGTGAAGTTTGAATTCAAATGACAATACAGAGTTTTTACACCAAGACATTGTCAAAACTTGCCATTTTACTTAAAAAAATAAAAAAAGCCCCTCTAATTCATTCTATACATTCTCTATTTTGTATATATTGTTTATTTTTATTTATCATTTATTATTAAAAAAAATCACTTTTACACCAGTGTCCTGTATTATTTTTCTATTTTATCTTTATTTATTTTTTTCTACTTTATCAACTTTTTCACTAAAAAGCTTGCTATGTGTACTAAACGAGACTTCAGATATATCTTTTGTTTTATGGTTTTGATTTGCTTCTCATGCCATCATTTTTAAGTCAGTTTGGATAAAAGTGTCTGGTAAATGACTAAATAATGTAACCATCAAACTTTATTTATTAAATCTGATATAGAAAACATATTTACCAAGTCATTTTTTTTATCTTTTAATATTTAACATTTGAAAAAAAAAATAGCAATTACAAGTTTAGTAAGCAATATTAAAAATACAATAAATGTAACAAGTAAAAAAAATTACCTGTTTGTCTCCCTTCAAAACTGCTTTTCTAGTAAGAAATAAATGTTATGCAATTCTTTTAATTTAAATTAAATGTTTATTCTTCTTCAATTAAATCAGAATTGCAATTGATTTGCATCTTGTTTGCTACCTATCTTCATGGACTGTGTTGGAATTTCAAAAGGCATTCTCAGTTCAATTCTGACTCTAAACCCTGGAAAAGAGTATGAGTCACTCATGATAAACTGGTTAATATTACTGAGGGCAGCGGAAACCCAGAGGTTTCCTTCCATGCACTGCTGCCAGGAGACTCCACAGTGCTATAAAAAGAGTCTGGGAGTTTTTGCCTGGTCTGTAGGTGTAGGGAATAGGTTTAATACGCGAATCACAATCGCCCCCATCAGATCTTCCACTGAGATCTTTCGGTTTTGTCGATCCGAGTGGCAGAGGACTTTGTAAACTGTGCGGCGTCTACTACGTTTCCTCTGTTCTCTTTCTAGCTCTTTCACGCCCCAGCCGTCGTCTGCACTTTGCTGGAGTTCCTCTCCTAGGGAGTAAATCTGGCTCCCATTGTGAAAGCAGGCGGAACCCCCCTCCTCCCTCCCTCCCCACTGCTGACTGCGAGCGGTGGCGAGGCCTTTGAAGCAGTCATTGTACTGCTCTTTGATAGTGCCGCCCTGGCTTGCAGCTCAGGCTTTGCAGGAGCACGTCGTTCCCGGGCTCTCGTCCCAGCACTCCTCAGATGTGGGCAGACCCCACTCACGGCCTCTGCTGGAACACCAGCCTTCGCCCTTCTCCTGTCCCCTGCCTTCACCTGGAGCTTTTTTTTGTTGTTCAGTGGGTGAACATTGTTTTCTTTAGGCATTTTAAAATGCGGAGGGAGAATTGAGGAGAAAAGACTACGGTTGGTTTGCAGTTCTACAGACAAAACTGCGTAGGAGTTTCGCCCTCTTTAATATTACTGTCTCTGGGCCAGAGGAAGTGCTGACTGAACGAAGTGGTTTGTTTAAATCAGATGTTTCACCCAGGTGCTGTTTTTATTACTCAGGCCGGGGTTTTCTGAACCCATCCTCCTCCTAGCAGACTGTTGGTTACAGCGCCTGTTGAATTTTTATGGACTCCTTGAAGGACACTGCCAAACCCGTCATGAAGCCAAGTGCTACAACACAAGGTCACTGGTCCAAAGTCAGTTTGGTGTGAAAGTGGACCTTTTCAGCTGACTAGGCTTAACACAACCCAGATTTGGGCTCTTCGTCTGTACACTTATTCACGGCCAATGTTTTAGTCATAAAGCTTCGAATCTTCTCTGGTTGGTCACGTACAGCTAAGTGTCTGTAGAAACAGCTGCTTTTACACAAAGCCTGTAAGCTTAGTTTTTCCGACTGCTGTTATTTCTTGCTTTTTCTTCACCTGACCTATAGAGGGTAGCAAGGGTTTGTACTCCTTTACAATCAAATGCAGATATCTTTTGAACATCCTTTTTTTTTTTTTTTTTTTTTTTCACCCACCACTTCTTTTTATTTTTTTAAGCATACTGCCGCCAAATAATTACAGACACACATATATAATACACAAATACATGTGTAAAAGAAACATGCGTATATGTTTATGTGTGTGTTTTTATATTTATATTATATATATGTACTAAGATACCCCTGACACCAAGTACAAGATATATGTATGTGTTTGATTATTTTATACTAAGAAAAACATCTAGATTTTAAAAAAGTGCAGTTAATCACATGTTTGATATATATATATATATATATATATATTAAAAACACATAGTATATATTCTG
>JAUYWG010000001.1:1944733-1959295 GCA_034779775.1 Enteromius afrohamiltoni
ACTACAAGTATATTCTAAATAAATATATCTGACATATAAACAAAACAAAAAACTATTTTTCTGAAATATACATATGCATGTGTTTATATGTATATATAAATATACACAAAAATATGACATAATAAATATACACAGAACACATGCATACTCTATATTATGTAAACAAAAACTTTTATTTTGGTCCCGATTAATCATTTGACAGCACTAATACACACACACACATGCATATATATATATATATATATATATATATATTTTTTTTTTTATTATTATTATTTATTTTTAAGTTACGTTACGATAAGTTACAATGTCATTAGTGTAATGTTGAGTTATGCCTCTTACTTGTATCTGTGAAAGAGCATTTGAATAGACCATATCGACACCAGCACCATTCCATTGACCTCAGTCACTGTGAACGCCCACTGTACGCGGTCTATATAGTCAAAGAACTTATCCGGCAGCGGTGGGCTGCTCTCCTTGGGTGGTACTCTCTCATGAACCACTGTGATCATAACCGTGGTCAAAACAAGGTTCAAAGCAGCATAAAACAAAGCGATAAACGTCTTGCACCATTCTGACGGTAATCGGTTGCCCTTTCCTTCAGGTACGGAGATTTTGACGTAGTCTCGATGTCTGACCAGGGCTTTCCTCAAGCCGTTCTGCTTTGCTTCTTCTGCAGTGTGGTTGTGGACAGGGCAAGAGGGGGATGGTATCCCTCCTGTGTTTGTGGGGTCCTTGTTTCCTTGGTGGTCTGACGATGCCATGAGTACCCACAACTGGCCACTAATGACTGACTTCCTGCCAAGAATCTCTCGTGTAAGTTACTCTGTAGGTTACTCTCCTCTGCAGTGATAATGAAAGGCCTGCGCTTTCAGCTCTCGTATGATGTGGCTGGAACAGTCTTTTAAAAAAGGAAAGCAGAAGTACATTATAGACCTATATGACCAATAAAAGATCATCTAACATGCAAATTAATAATCAATAGAGGCTATTTTCAACCATGAATAACATAGGCCAACCTTTTAAAAGCAAAACTGATATATAGACAGGCTTCTTCACATTAAAACAAAAGAGCATACCAAAGAATGTATATGTGTTATGCACTCATTTTACATTTAAGTCATTTATTATGTCACAAAATTATACATTTCAAGTAAATGCTGTTGTTTTGAACTTCCTGTTGTTTTCTTCCTTCTGTCTTCAACACTGATATTAATAAGAAATGTTTCTTGAGCAGCAAATCATCAGATTAAATTGATGGATCATGTGACACTGAGGAATAAAACTTCAGCTAAATTAAATTTATAAAATATATTCAAATAATAAATAGATAAAACTTGAAATGTGTTACATTTTAAAGGTCAAATGGCTGACATAATACTTAAATTCAGTTAAGCATTTAAAAACAGTTTATGTGAAAAATAGCAATAAACCATTTTTATTATAATAAGTTAACTGGTTAGCTATTTAGTTTCCCCATTTGTCAAGGTAATTATTATGATTTTAATAGTAATGTACTTTTTATATTCCTGCAATCTGAAGTTTTGCCTAGAAATCTCGAACACAAGCAAAGCATATCGTTTAAAAGCCAAAGAATTTGACACAAGTGCAAACTGCCATCTAGAGAAAAGCCACATAGGGGGGAAAAAAGCATCCATGGTTAGGTCTGAGTCCAGCGGCATTTCAGGAACAGCCTATTAATCTGAAAGCTTTCCGTTCTGAGAAGATCTCTGCTCCATCACACCCAAAGTGCATCTCAATAACCCTAATTACGGAGACATAATATTTACAAACAGTAAACAGAGCTTCAGGACAGACGCATGCAGGAAGAAGAATGATGGATTGTACAAATCACTCAACACGAAGGCATCGATTTCCTCCAAATCAATTTAGGCTGAAATATAGTTACATTGGAAATGAGTTTTTCTGAACGAACATTGGATTGTACACAACACTGCTTCACTGTACTGCAACAGGATAATATCATTATCTCTAACAACTCACTTTTTGTATTACTACACTACGCGGATGCATCTACAGATAAAAACAGACCTAAAGAGTTTTTTCCAAGCAAACCGTTCTCGCAAACAGCTTTAAAGGGTGATCTCGCCAATTCAGAATCACTTGCCTGTTGTGTCCCGCAGCTCTATCGGTCCTACACTCCTCCTCTGACAGTCTCTCTGAAACTTGTCTTCGTTCCTCCACGCTCAGAGGGGCATGTTTTCCCAGTCTCCACCCTGTGCCCTAATGGTGATGGTTGTGGTGGAGACCAGGCAGGGGAAAATCTCTTCCACATGCTCCCAGAGACAGTAAATGGATGGCTTGGCTGGCTCCGCTCCGCATGTCCCCTGCCCTGCCTCCGTGCTATTTCCAGCCCTGACTCCTGCCTCCAGACCAAGCCTGTATTTTTCTCCCAGGGAGCAGCGCTGCCCGGTCACAAACAAATTGGTAATGATATGGTTTCGAGGCCTGTTGAGCGTCCTCCCTCCCAGCTCGTGCGGAGGATAAATTCAGCATCAAAGGGAAGGACAGAAAAAAACCAAGAGACCCCGCCTCACACTTAAAGTGATGAGAGAGAAAGGCTCGAGTTTATTATATTATCCCTTTCAGGCAGACTTGTGCACTTGTGCTTTTGATCTGGCATACTTTACTGAATTTGTAGTATTCCGTACTTGAGATTTCCTGGAAAATTTTGTGGATGCGGATATAAAAACCAGTGACCGTTTTAATTTTAACCACAGTAAAAAGCAGCATTTGCTACCTTACCGAGTTATTTCTACCTGTTTTGATGCTTACATGTCTTTAGCTGATGTATTTTAATGTATTTAGTTGATTCAGACATGAATACAAAAACATTTTTTGTTTCAAGTCTACTTATATCAACAGGTTTGAGTAGGTTAGATGTCTTGCATTTACTAGACATTATTACCTCTCACTCTCACTAAAGTTACAAAAGCGGTACCTTTTCAAATGGTACACTTAATTAATATGTACCTTTATACAGACCATTTTGGTACAAAAGTGTACCTTTTGAAAAGGTACCGTCCCAGTGACAGCTTTTGTACCTTTTATGTGTTTAACCATACAGTTATGTTCAAGCGTAAATTATGAACTATATACACACCCTTTGATGTTTCTATGGGATGCCCCTCCTTGGTTTGGCCTAAACCATGGTGCCTATCCCAAGTGAATTGATGATGGTTGCAGTTTAATAATCTGAAGTTGAGATATTACATGTTAGAAACAGTGTACCTTTGTAATGTAAAGAAGCTTTTCAAGTTTAGATGTGTTCACTGAAGAGAACTACGGACTCTGAACATTACGCAACTACAAACATAATCTCAAAATATAATCAGAATGATCTAACAGAATTATTCTCTACACTGTAAAAAAAAAATCTGCGAAATTTACCGTGAAACAGCAGCAGCTGTGGTTGCCAGAATAAAACGGAAAAATACAGTAACAATATTTTTTTTGTTTTGTGGTTTTGTTAAATTTACAGTTAAATACCGTAATTTCTAATAATAAACCATAATAACTGCTATAATTTTAATAAACCAAACTATTAAAGTAGTGAACTCTATTTTGTACCCTTGAAATACACTGATAACTACCAAATGCAGGTGTTGATGAGCAAGTCATTTGACGAACCAAGGCCCATCACAAGTAGCATTTAAATTGTAACATATATAGAAGGTGCTCAGTGTCATTAACACACTAAACACCATCATGGTAAGAATGATTGAATTGAAATGTGCAATACACATTCATTTAACAACATTACATGTAACATGCAACCCTAATAAACATAACTGATACAAAAGAACTAAGTTATAAAAACATCAAATTCAAACAAATTTGAAATGCACTGCAGGGAATTCTGGGAATGTCAGTTTATGGTGTTTCCCTGTAAATTTAACAGGAATTTACTATTAACCATTTAACAGGTTTTTACTGTAGCATTTTCACAGTTTTTTACCATTAAAGTCACAGTCACTTTGTACAGTGTAGAAAATCCCATCATGGGCATTAAACATCAGCTTTATGTTAACACTTTAATTTCTAATGCAATCTCAGTACAGTCAGTATTACATTAGAGTATAGGGTTAATTTATATATATATAAAAAACGCTATCTTTTATCTTTACTAAAGCAAAACTGATTTTAGGGGACCAAAGAAATGTTTAATTTGTTTAAAAAAAAACATTTGGGAGCAAATAGCTTTAATTTTGGGACATTGTAAGATTTATCAAATCAATAAGCTAAACATAATCACGATTCCATACTTCATGGTAAGGTGCGATTGCTGAAAGAGACGTTCTTTGGCTTACCTACCTACGAGTATATACAGCCTACTCTTCTTAGTTGTTTATTAAAACGTTTCAATGACAACAAAAGTAAGATTAATTGTATTTAACTTAGCTTATTTATTTCCACTCGTAGCTAGACGGTTACCATAGCAACGGAACGTTAATTACCCCGAGAAGCGTGCGGAACGTTACCTGAATCCATACACTGGCCCCAAGAGTTATATTTTAATTACTTCTTTTAATATTTTTAATTCATATTTTAATACGGCGCTCTAAATAGATATTCCTGCTCCCAGCGTCTAATAAAAATCCGCACTTATCGTGAGAAGGTCAGTCAAGTGTCTGTGATTATAATTGTTTTCTTAAGCGTACATTTTAAATGTACATTACTTTGTTAAGTAACTGCAAAATGAAAGTCTCGGTTTGCAAAGTTTCCACTTAATAAGAAATAATGTTATACAGGGAATACAGTATGTAAAACTATTGTAAAGATGTTTTAAATTGTATTAGTTAATTTTGTATGACAGCTCAAGGACGCAAGTGTTGGTGGAACTTAAACGCGCTTGCCGGTTTATAGTCGGACTATTTTTAATGTAACACCGAGAGTTTCACATGTGTTTCCTAGTCGGTGTTTCGCTCAATTCAAACACTATATGTAAGTATATTTAATACTCTTGTGTCATTTCTTTTTCGTTTGTCAGTTTTGATTGTTGTGCTTAGTGATGTCGTGACGCCACGTAAAACCGAGCCGAAAGCAACATTAAGTGACCTTAAATACAACTTACAGTACATGTAGGTGCAATTGTTTTTGGCAGAAAAAAAATCATGCCGCATAGTATACATGATTTGAGATGTTGTTCATAACACTGCATCTGTTTGTAACTGTTCCAGACATTCGCTCTCATAATAAAGTCTGTCATTATAAATGCAGCCTAAGCAGTCTTAATTGACACTTCTACGCGTCCATTTCAAGCTCTTCATGTGGTCTCCCCTCCGCTAGACTGTCAGAATGAAGCAAACCGAGTCACAAAAAGACAGGGAGAGCCTCTATCTGGAGGTGACCGCTGTGAGAGGGGCCGTGTCTCTTCCCCTGCACTCCTCTATTGTCCTCTTCCTCCTGTCCTACACGGAGTGCTCGTCTTTCCACGTCTACCTGGTCTCAGATCAAGCAGATGTCCTGCCGTCTCTGTCAAGTCTGGTGCCTGGGGCTCTGGCTGTCTCTGAAATGAGGAGGGATGAGCTGCCAGGGCTGGTTAGGATGTGCCGTCTTCCGGCTGCGCTGGAGCCTGGTGCTTGCTTTTGCAGAGCCGGCCTTGCTGTCGTACTGAGACACATCATTCAGAGAGTATGCCAGCTAATGCCAAGCCGCAGGGATGTGGCGTCACTCTTGGGCTTCAAGAATACCTGTCTCAAGGCTTGCGCTGAGGTGAGATTACAGATCAAAAACAAGCGCTTAAAATCTCATTGAGTAGTCAAAAGTGTGAACTAATAGTGTAGCTGTAGGGCGACGGACATGTTGACATGTTTTGACAGGCGCAATCGCTTACATTTTTGAGTTCAGCGTCATTGAATCACGCAGTCACATATTGACATTTGTGCTCAGTGTTTGCATATAGCAGCTGTAAGGCATAACGGAGCAAAAACAAACTTGGGTTGCTCTCCTGTTTGTTGTTTTTAGCTGTTTTAGAGCCCTGGGCCGTCAGTGGGACAGGTGTGATGTCTCAAGACAACTAATTCAGTCATGTCTGTCGGATATTAGCAACATTTCTGGAATGAAAATACCTTACAGCAATTTTTATAAGTGCATTTTTAGGAAGTTGTGTGTCAGTCAGCCTTTAAATATAGGCACTGGGTCATATCAGATCATTTGGACAACAAATAAGAACCAGAGAAACAAATATTTTTGTTTTTGTGTTTTTAAGGAAATGCACTGTTGTTACTGTTCGGTAAAACTATTATTGATTTTGGTGATTTAAAATAAAGGGGAAAATAAATGAATAAACTTTAAGAGACTTGAAAAGAAAATGTACATTTAAAATTCAAATTGAAAACTGAAAATAATTTTAAGTTGAAGTAAAATTGCACAAAAACTAAATACAAAATAAATGAAAGTGAAATGAAACGGTATAAATATTCCAATATCATTAAACAAAAATAAAGCAAAATCTTGAGCACTAAATAAGCATATTAGAATGATTTCTGAAGGATCATATGTCACTGAAAACTGTGATGCTGAAAATGTTTTGCAGCACAGGAATAAAATTATTAATAAATAGACGTCAATTATTTAAATTTGTAATAATATTTCACAATATTACTGTTTTTAATGCATTTTTAATCGAATCAGTGCAGCCTTGGTGAGCATCAGAGACTTATTTTAAAAACTTAAATGACCAGTGTAAATAAAACTTGACAAATAAAGACCAAAAATATATAATACAACTCCTTTAACATATTTGTAAATGCTGTAATAGTATATAAATAATGCTAAAATAACACTAGTTTACTGTAGAGATGAAAAATACATATTCATTATTGGTTGATATATGCCATCATTGTATGTTTAACTGTTTCTGCTTGTTAAATATCAGTAGTCCAGCTCTAATTTAAAGGGATGGTTATCAATTATGGCAAAAAAGTTTTTATTATTTCAATGTGTTAACAAAATAGCGTCAGTTTGTAACATCAGGCATTTATCAGTTATTGACCAATAATTATCAGGTTTTCTGTATCATTAGATTCTTAGTTTGTTTAATTATAGGAAACGGTACAGTATCATATTCATATGCAAGTCATGAATCACATTTATCAATGAAGTGATTTCTAACTGTCTTTGCTTGTCAGGTGAGTCAGTGGACTAGACTGTGTGAGCTGGACGTTCCCTCTGCAGTGGAGCAACACTTACGAAACCCTGAAGAGCAGACATGTCAACTTCCTGCTGCGATCCTGAACTTAGAAAAGCGGTTAGGGGAGCCCGTCAAGGTCCACAATGATGACAAGTTACGTCGACAGAAGCTACAGCAGCAGAAGAAGAGCGATTCTCAACCTAAAGGCCCTAATACAGAGACGGAGAGTCACCGAGATGAATCCCATCCAGGTGTTGAGCTCAGTGCTGCTCTGGCGAAGCTCTCTGCGGATGCAGCTCCTGCTCCCTCCACCAGGGAGAGCTCTGACATCAGGAAAGTCAAGACCACAGACCTGCCAGAGCTGGAGCATGTGTTTGCAGAAGGGCTCTATTTCACTCTCACCGATGTGGTCCTGCTGCCCTGCGTCCATCAATACCTGGTAAAACAAACAAATCGAAAGCAGTTTTTATCTCATTAGTTAGAAATCACAGTTCCTCACAAAGACAGCCAGTCGTTTGTTCATTTCAGCAGCAGGCTCACAGGTGCTTTCAAGTTATATCAAACACAGACGTCTCTCGTGCCTCTTTGACTTGTCCTACTTCAAGGTGATTCTCTCAGTTCTGCATTAAATAAGGTAGGGGAGTTTCTATTGCAGTTGAAATGGATCGGTGTTGCGTGGGACGGTGAATTAGATTCTTTGCTCTGCGACGTCCCTGAACTCTTTCAGTCTAAGAGCTTGACGCAGTCTGACACCAGCGATTGTTAGACTATTACTCTTGAGAAGCAGAAAATCTGTGGCGGTGGATTTAGTAAAAGCCTGTTCTCATCAAGAATGATAGCTGTAAGGATAACTGCATTAGTGACTTCACCAACAGAGGATAACAGTCAGAATGTTACCATCTGTTGCTGGAAACACTCATAAAATAAAGCGGTAGACAATATTACTGCAGATATATCGCCTGTCATTCTAAATGTAGAAACTTTGTGAAGTCCACACCATGGCACCATATTCTACGGAGAAATCTTAACCAATCAGAGGACCGAAAACGAGCAAATTATGCACAAATGATGCAAGTTACCCACTGTTTACATAATTTAAGTATGAACATTTTGCAATAAACTTACTGTTCTTGTTGCACGTTAGGCAGCGAATTATGTGTAATTACATGCAACTAACCCTTAATCAAACTCATCGCAACCCTAACCATATTGGTGTAAATGGCCCGCGGTAAAGTTAGTTTTAGATTTGATATTCGCCTATGCTGTACATCTCGGTACTAAACAAGCCTAGTTTCACATGCAAGCAAGCAACAGAAACACTAAGATACATCAATAAAAACATGTATTGAGAATTTAGCTGCATCTAAATAGTTGTTCAACCGCAGCATTGAGTCACATAATGGATTTACTGTAGATCGCTAAGTACTAGGTTATATATAGCAGGCAACAATTGACAATTGAAAATGGTTTGATGTAGCTTGAAAGAATTTAAAATGTGCAGGTAAAGGAATAAGCAAGCTGACATTGTTATAAAGTAGCTTATAACCCAGCTAACAATTTGGATTGGCTGATTCTGTACACTACCTCATATACTGTTAGCAATTGAACTTAACAGAATTTGTCTCCAGTCCTATTCAAAGTTTTATTTGTGAAGCTTACCAAGTCCTTTAAAACTGGTCACTTTGATTTGGTTGTTGTTGTTTTTGTTCAAAAGACTTTACGTTTCATATCTTAAGTTTTATTTTTATACATTTTATTTATCAGAACTTTAATATATTTTGATGTTTCTCTGTTCTGTTGTGACAATAAAAGAAACTTTTCTTGCATTATCATAGCATGTTAGTTAAATTCATAAATAATTACAAATAACTAATGTTAGGGAAATCTGTTAATGTTTTGCTGGACGTTTCTGAAGAGTAAAAAAAAAAAAATCGGCCGATATATCGGCATATCGGATTTTAAAACAACAAATATTTGTATCGGCCTTCAAAATCCTTTATCGGTCGGGCTCTATTGTACGTACTGTCGCAAGTGAGCCAACACAGACACAGTGGGGATGATGTCATGCCTTCGGAGAGGCTGTTTTTATTAAACAAATACTACAAAATAAAGTGTCCGGGGGAATAAAAAGTGTGGGCGGCACTGAAGAGACGGGGAGGGTGATGATTGGATGGTTGTCACAGTACATGTAGCAAGGACGCTATAAAATTACTCAGGACAGTCGTAGCGTGATGGCTCTTTATGTCAGTGCGCTGCCCACAAGTCTATCTTAGTTTCAGTTTTGACTTCAGTGATTCACCTTGTAAAAATAAAGCTCAGTGGACAGCATTTGTGGCATAATGTTGTTTATTCGTTCCTTGTTTTCTTAAAAAAAAAATAAACATCTGATATGCAATAAAGCATTTACATTTTACTGTATCAGTAACAATATAAGCTGTTACACACACTGATATATGCCTATACTGTATAAATCTCTATAAAATGGCCTTGTACACTTCCATTGTAATAACTTTAATCTAAAAAAAGACTAAATGCCACACATATGGTTAATTGAGCTTACAGCTGTTTAACATTCCTTTAATTTTTATTACCGTTTTTGATTATTTGCATATTAATTAGTCATACATAACTGCTATTATTGCTCATCCCCAGGGTTGTGGACAAGAACGATATCTTAATGTATTCTAGACATAGACCTCCACACCAGAGACGAAGTGATGGCTAGGGAACAGAATATCATAGAGACTTTGTCCCTTCAGAAACCCTGTGTTGTGACTTTGAGGTGAAGTTTGTGTGTGTCTGTCATCTATTTCTTTTTTCCTCTGCATTGTTCATTCTGCTCCTGTCGTTCTCTGGCTCTTGGCTCTCTGTGGTCAGTGGTGCATCGGTGCCTCCTAGTTTCACACTCCGTCTAGCATGTCTCCCTCCTTCTGTCCTCCTCATCCCTTTCTCTCCGTCTTTCCTCTGTGGAGCGATGATAGGAGCTTCGCAGCGCTGGAGCTGATCTCGGTTCAGTGGGCACAATGCTTTGATGGGTTACTTAAATCACAGCTCCTCGCTGTCAGTGTGCTTTTTTAATATGCATTCATGCTTTTTAGAAAACTCCACAGGAGCACAGCATACACGCAGATCCTCTGCTGTCTCGCCAAATTGCACTAACAATTGCGCGTTGTTTTCTGGCATGTCACCTATTCTTAATCTTTAAAGTCGCTGGGGTATATTTGAAGAGTTCATTTGCAAAAACTGAGCTGTTTTTTTTATTTAATGTTTTGTATTGTAATATTTTATGAAAGCAATATTTTAATATTTCTACAAATACAAAAACATGCATGCATGAATACTTTGCCATTTAAATATCTTTTTTTGCACTGCATTGCACAGTAATACGTGTGCTTATTTGTCATTATAAAATATTTTTTAGAACAGTCCTAAATATGATCATTTCTGTAATACAAAATATAATCGAATATGTCAATTTCATACCCAGACTTTTTTTACTCTTTCCTTTCCAGATCTCCCTCCAAAAGCACACCCCCTCAACCCTCTTCAGGCTCCCCTTACTGCTGAGATGGTACCAGCGTGTACAGGAGCTTCCCAGCGTACTGAGGGCCGCAAAGGATTGTGATATAGCCCTCCTCAGTCTCAGCACTGTTGACCCTTGCCCTCCCCAGCCAGAGGCCCCACGACCCAGTGCAGCAGAGCAGGAGAGCCCAAAACTCAAGCAAGAGCCCTTCGTCGGGGGCCCGCGGCCAACTCTCAACAAACTGCAAGTAATTGAATTTCACCCACTTTCTTATTCTCCCGCTCTCTTATTTTATTCTCCTCGTTCCTCTTCCCCTAACTCTTCCCGCTCATGGAAGGAGATTACACATGCCGCGCACAAGCGCTTCTCTTTGCCACTTCACTAAACCTGTCAGTGGAGAAGTCACATAATCCCTAAACAGCGATCTGCTCTCAATACGTTCAGTGCTGTGCTCTCGTCCCTTTACAGCAGGCCTGTGTGCCACTGCGGGCCTGAACCATGATGATAAAGGATTTATGCACTCCAGCGAGGCAGAACAGCAGCCGAACTGCCTCGCTCTTAACTGATGGGACTCCCTGCCACTTGATACTTTAAGGAGGCTGGTATTACTGGGCTGTCTGACTCTGACAAGCGC
Organism: Enteromius afrohamiltoni; assembly: GCA_034779775.1. Classification (NCBI taxonomy): domain Eukaryota; kingdom Metazoa; phylum Chordata; class Actinopteri; order Cypriniformes; family Cyprinidae; genus Enteromius; species Enteromius afrohamiltoni. The sequence goes on from JAUYWG010000001.1 coordinate 1,956,047, forward strand.
TGCGATTTCTTTCAGCTGTGTGCCTGACATTCACTAATTGTGGTAAAGAATATGTAAAGGGTTATAACGGATACACTTTAAGATATAATGAAATGCTTACATTTAGCGCGAAATGTAAATAAATCTGTAAATAAAGGAAAGCATTCATGAGATTCAGTTAAAAAGAAATGTGTGATCTCATAGCCTAATTTCATGCTTAAGCACATTAAAAGATCACGAGAAACATGAATTTTTCTTAGAAATAAGATTTTTGTAGTTCCTGGCACTCTACAGACTGTAAATCACAATTGTTATCATCGCCATGTTTAGAATTTATATACACCACAATTGTAGAGCTGAATTAGAACCACTAGATTTAAAGAAAAACTTTCAGTTCAGTATTTGCACGATATCCAGTATTCACCACTACATACTACTATGTGCAGTACTGCATGCATACACTACTTTTTTCAGTTGCATTAAATCGTTTAAAAAGTCACAGTAATTTTTTACATTGTTACAAAAAAGTCCTACAGCTGCTCAGCTATTTAGTTGTTCAACCTTAATGATATTAGAACGATTTCTTAAGGATCATATAACACTAAAGACAGGAGTAACGATGCTGAAAATACAGCTTTGCATCGCAGTAACAAATTGCATTTTAAAATGTATTAAAACAGCGAACAGTTTTTTTAAAACTAATATTTTAGTAATATTTTACTGTTTTACTGCATTTTTCATTAAATAAATGCAGCCTTTCAGAAACATAATAAACCTAACAACCTCAAACTTTTGAACTGTAGTGCAACTAGGTATTAAATGTTAAGATATGTTTTTATTGAACACTTTTTTAAACTGAGAATGAATTACTATTACGGCCTTGAAAATAACTGGCTCTCATGAGTGAGAACTCAAGTCTCCCTCTATTAGAAAGAGAATAATTAAACAGGTTTCATATTTTTGGTCCATTAATTTTATTTTTTAAAAGAAGTACCGAATTAATTTATCTTCATTGTCTTTAAGAAACCAGAGCATCGCATGTTTTCATTTAATTAATAGTGATGGATTAAAACAAAACGAAAACGAAATGATTATTTTCTCACAGTTCACCTAATCCCATTTTTCTTCTCTTCACAAACAGCAGATCAGTTTTTCAAGCACTTTTGTCCCCAAGGTGGGCTAACGTTTAACCACAAGTATACAATGAAGTTTGTTCTCAAACAAAAAGATCCATAGTGATCGTATAGCAAATCAGTCAAGCGTCTGCACATCTGAAACTATATTAACCAAGCTGCCTTTTTTTCCCTTGTGCAACAAAAACTAATAGAACACCCGTTTTTAAACGTTTACGATATATATTATAATATATTACATGATATAAATTCTTTAATTATAGTAAAAACATTTTATTTACGACACCTTTAAAAACATATGCATGTCTTTATATACATTATATAACAAAAAATAGTTCCAGTTGGCTTTTACTTTTACTTTAAAAAAAAAAAAAGGTTGATTTAGTGCTTTAAATTGGATCTGGGCCATTGTATATTGCCTTCGAATATTGTTGCTTTATCTTGGTGCCACTGATATACTTTTTAAGGGCTGTGTTTACTCCGTAAACTACTTTGTACTAGTTTGTGGTTTTCCCACCAACTTTGTAATGCAGTGCTAGATACAATGTTGTTTCTTTATGATGAATCACTTGCTGTAGTCACAGACCCCCGTGTTTCCTCACCTTTCCAGATAATAATGCACCCATAAGGCTGTATTTCATGGAAAGCTCAGCTTGTGACATAATTACTGTGTCCTGATGAGTGCTCTCTTTCTCCCAGGAGAAAGCTCTGATTCAGTCCATAACCTCCTGTGCAGTCTTCTGCCTGCTCATTCAATTTCCCAGCACTTCCATAGCAGACCTGCTGATCTACCCAGCATCTAAACAGCCCACAAACTCCAACAACACTTCATCGGTGCAGAAGTCTGCCGATAATGAGTAAAGAGCCCGCAGCGGTCTCGTATACCTCTGCTGCACGACTCCCACAGGAGAGGCAAACAGAGTAACAATGCTGGGTCTCTTTTCTGTCTGCCCCGGACCACAATGCTACAGTCGGGTCCCCAGCAGGTGGTAAAAACGCACAGCTGCTGTCGAGTTTTCAGGCCTGCTGCAGAACTTCTCTTCCAGCATTTCTTGTGTGTGTGTGTTTGGTGTTTGCCACCTCTGGCATTCAGCAACTATAAATCAGATATTTCCCGTCACGCTAGTGGATATCAATTTGGTGTGTGTGAATGAGCTAGAGCTCAGCAGGCTCTCTTAATGCATAGCAGTCCTCTGGGATTTTCCAGGCTGCGTGCTTTCTGCTTTAGGTCTGCTCTGCAGCTGTTGCTGGTGGCTCATTGCTTTAGAGCAAATGACATTTTCATCCATGGAGCCAAACCTTATGGCCAGCCTAGATTTGTAATGACAGAGCAGCAAACAGAGATAAACCATCACTAGCTACTGTTTAACAACTTATTCTACCAGACTTATTCTAAACCAATAACCAAGAGCGTCTCACAAGCTCCAATAATTAATTTGGTTTGTGTATTTATGTGTGGCTAAAGGCATGGTACGCGGCAGAGTAGCTATATTTGTGTATTATACTGTGCGTTTTAGCATGTCAGGAATTAGGGCTGGGCGATATATATCGAACAATATATTATACGCATCTCGTCAGTAAAGCCGGTTCTTTGATTAGCTCTAAATCTCCGTCAGCTGTTTTTAAATGCCGCGCCAGTTTCTGAACAGAGCCGTTGATCAGTGAGAAGCTGCGCGTTAGTTTTGCGGGTGATTCAATGGCGCAGCTTCTCAGTGATCTACGGCTCTGTGTGTAAGCTGGCTCTCCTTTTAAAAACAGCTGACGAAGATTTAGCGCTAATCAAAGAACCGGTGTTCTGCCGATTTGTGCTACCCTGACAGATTTTCCTACCTCCCATTAAAAAGTAGGTAGTACAATTTAGCAATGAAAAATGCTACCTGTCAGATTATGTTTTATTAATGTCTACACATACCTCAACCTACCCTTACAGTAATGCAAATAGAGTAATTATGAGTTATATTTGCGGTTTTGACTATAATGTACAGGTCCTGATAGCTAGCTGCATTGACCCTGCCCTTGATAAAACACAGTGGACCAACACCAGCAGCTGACATGGCACGCCAGACCATCACTGACTGTGGGTACTTGACACTGGACTTTTGGCATTTCCCTCTCCCCAGTCTTCCTCCAGACTCTG
>JAUYWG010000001.1:1959395-1970457 GCA_034779775.1 Enteromius afrohamiltoni
AATTAATTAAATATGATGGCACTCAGGTCCTTTGTCTGTTGTTCAACATAAATTATAGGGTAATATGGTTATTTGATGAATTATTTATGTTTTTACTATAATATGGTAAAAAAAACAACAGCCCAAAACAAAAAAATTTTCGGTGTTTGGCTAGTCTTTTTTTACATTTTTAGTCTTTTTTTTTTTGTTTGTTTGTTTTAAAGCTACATGGTTGAACTATTCAATAAATTACTTCTTGTCTGTATGTTTTGTTAAACAAAAGAAAACATTTCCTAGAGGTTTTAACACGAATTTCACTCTGTCTTCACCCTGTTCCACATGAGTTTGTTTGGTAGTTCAGGTTAATTTCTTTCTAAACAGCTTGTCAGACCGGTGACAAAATGCTACTAAAATAGTACCCTATAGAGTCCTCCAATACAAGACCATACATTTACTGTAGGTCTCTTTGATGATTACGTGGCAACTAGAAAAAATGTAAATTCTATTATAGGACTTCAACCTTTAAAGGAGTTTCTAAAGTGGGATGAACTGCTCCGTAACAGGTTGCTGATTTAATTACCACCTTGACTCAGGTGTACTGAGGAAGTGTGAAAAGTGGTCGTCTTCAGTAAAAAGCTGTTGCCTGGAGGCTTCTGTCAGGAGTCTGTGGTTTAACCTGTGTTTATATGTTCTTTTGTCCTGCAGGAGAGTGGAATAGACGCTGTTTATGCTGCTCACCCTTGCCCTTCATGGACAGTTGATTGGGAGAGCCTACCGGCAGCTGTCAACCCCACTGAAGGTAACCTTGAGTGTATTTTCCACACGAGTTCAACACAACCCTTCACTTTTAACATGTCAGTTGTGATGAGCATATTTTTGATTCATATGTAATATTGAAATATCTGTGTAGTGATATTTAAGTAGTCATGCAGACGATGCATTTCAACAAAACAATTTTATTGACACACAGAGAAACATTTTCCCCTTTTTCTCATTTATTCCTTGTCTACTCTATGTGTCAATAAAACCTTGTCTTTTTTTGTCAGCCAATCCTATAAGGATGTTGAGAATTGCTTTCGCACTCTTTTTCTTTTTTTGCATTTGAAATTGTAATCCACTACGCCTGACAGGTAATATACTTGTCAAAGAATTGTTAAAAGTATTGCTGCGCTCCCTTGCTTTCTTTTGATTTCATTTTCAACTGTTGCTGCTTCACCACAGTTAATGTCTAAGATTGATGGCGGTAGAATGAGTAATCTAAAAACAGTTTTGTCTCTTACATCTATACGCTGCATTGTCTTTTTGAAATTAAATTATCGCCATACCTGTAGAAATGTGTTTCTGAGTGGAGAATATTTGTGCCTATCCTGCGTCATGTGCTCCGGGGTCTTAACTAGCTCGAACAGCAGGCAGCGTTTTTTTCACCAGGAATGAGTGAGATGCCAGTCACCTCACACAGACCATCGAGTGAGCTCCGTGGAGAGACAGAAATCCAGTTCGTTTAAAGAGTCTGAAAATAATCCTCATCGACCAACACCCCTGAGAGCATAATTTACTTGAGTCAAAAGACTACATACAATTCTGGTTGCTAAGAAAGAAACCAGGTATGTCAGGGTTTGTGCTATTGTGTGCTTTTTGAACAGAAAAACTTGCCACTCAAATAAGAACGTTGGGACCTTTCCAGTGTTATCATTTAACTGGGCTGTAGTATGCTTAAAAATATCTGCTGTATTATTAACAACACTCATCTGGACTGGAGCAAACGTGTTTTATTTATATGCTTCAAACCAGCACTGTGTTCACACACATGTCATGTTTTCTTCAAATGAAATATGAGCGAATAAGGGCACTGATACATCTGATTATGAACTTAATAACACAGTGGGTTATTGTGATACACTGCAAACAATGATATATAGATTGAAATTTCAAAGAAGAGTAAACAATAAGTGGCTGCCTTTATTCTGTCTGTTTTAAAGATATTTTGATATTTATATTTCTGTGTATTGAGTGCTTTGCAGGTCTGTGCTTTATTGGTTGTTTTCTGTCCTGTTACCACCCTCTACACTCCCACTTTTCCACAGTTTTACACGCCCATTTTCTTGAGTCTTTTTGAGGTCTGAGGTGTGAACGACCAGTGCTGAAATGAGGGTTTCATGACACTTTAATTAGTGGTTTCTGAGTCCCTTTTAGCCCATGTGACATATATTCAGTGTACTGTACTGTAAGACGAAAGTAACTGCTTTTTCTGTGTAGGCCGGGGTCGAAGGAGAGTTTAATAACTGAATAGCTTCCACTTGCATTCTGAGGCTGCTTATTATTTGTGGCTTTTAGGAGATTTTCTTCTGTCCAGTCCAGTCTGTAGTGAACTTCTATTGCTTTGTTCACATATACACCAAAATCTTTCCGGTATGAACTCCCAAAAGATTATAAATGATTGTCTGCACTGTGCTGAGAACAAATTCCCTGGATATTTGAATGGTCCATGAGTCATGTTGCCTCTGCTGTAGATTTTCTAGTGTTTTAATGCAGGGCCCTTCAGAGAAAACAGTTCTGAGAACAAGACACACTCTGAACATAGGCACTTAGGTGAACCCCCACATGCAAAAGTATGTTGCTTTTATTTGGTACCATCTTCTCCTCCGCTATAGTAGCTCTGTCTGTCAGCACACGCCCACACATGCCTCCCTCTAATGTCTTTTCAAGTGCTGAATTCATAACAGAGCGGTAACAGAGAGAAGGTGTAAGAACAGAGATGCCTGTGTGTCCTGCTGTTTGTTTCGAATTCTCTATTGCAACAGTGCTCCACTAATCGCTCCTGTCGTCTTTCAACAGTCAGGTTACCTGCGGAGTAAAGACAAGCTCCATTGTTATTGCATTGTCATAGTGGCAACTGTTGGGAAAAAGTGTATCAGCAGTTTGCTTGTGCCGCCCTGAGCACTGAGTCTTGATTTGTTGCATCTTAACTTTAAAACCAGATTACTCGAGCAGACATTTAAATGTGTAGTCAGCAGATCCTGCCTTCCCACACAAAGGGAAACCTAGTCTCCTGATGTTTAAGTGCTAGCCAGTAGAGCTCCAAACTAGAAGAGAGTGTAGGAGTGCCACAAGGCTCTGTTTTAGGCACCTTCGCATTGTCTGACTAAACGTTATCCTTGCATGATTTTTTTTATGCATGTAAAGATAACACCGTGTTCTCATAAAACATTCAGAGTGCTTTTTTTGTAATATTTTTACCCGCAATTAGTTGTTTCAGGGTGTGTTAGTTTCAATGTCTGCATCACTGAATAAGATGTTGGTACGTGGGCATATCTATAGAGGAGCTGTTGTATATACAACAGTCCTGTTTTATTTGAGAGATTGGCTTCAGCACTGGAGTTTTTGGAAATTTGACACGCTCCATTCCCAAAAAAGGCAGCGAATGAATTTTATTTATTGACCGCTTTCTTTGGGAGCCATTTTAGCTAAATATTTAGACATTTGTGAGACTACCGCGACTACCACCCACATTTTGCAAACCACCTCCAGAGTGCTGATAAATATTGTTTTAAATTGAGGGCAGTCTGTGGGAGGATTGCATTGCCAGGGTGTCTATTATGCAGTTTGTTGAGAGCAGGAGAGAGAACTAGTCGCTGTCACCCCTACAGAGCAGAGAGAAGCCCCGGGGGCCACCTGGGAAACGTGGTTGGCAGTGGTGCCTTGAATGTGAATTCATTTCCACTGTCAACACCAGCCCTGTTGAGCATTAAGACACTCCAGTGTGTTTATGTGGGAAGGTGCCGTTTACATGGGAGGTGCATTCCAGATGCGTCTGCCTGTTTTGGCAGCTACTTGTCTGATATGCTTCACCTCTAGACAGTTTATAGCCATAGAGGAGGGGAGGTCAAATGAAAGCCTCCAAAACCTTCAAAGAGGCGTTATTGCTCAGTCACATGATTGAATGACTTAGAAATGACTTCTAAACCCTCAATGGCACATGCTGTTTCATCTTAAGGAGCTAAAATTTGACAGTTGGCCAACGTTCGGTCAGTACTGTTTTTTTCTTTAGACAGGAAGAGACCTTCTTGGCAGACTTATAAAAGTGATCAGCACAGTACGGGGCTGTCATGCAACCCTGTAGCAACCTTGCAGACGTGACTTTGTTTCTTGGTAACCTGAAATAACCTATGCCCCCCGAAACTTGGAAACTGTAGAAGCTTGTTGGGTTTCAATCTGTTCTTGCAGTTTTTTTTTTTTAGTTAAATTTGCATCAGGCAGTCTGTTGCAGTGCAGAGATTACATGCTGCTTTGCCTGTTATTGCTCACTTTAGTGGCTTGCCTGTATTAACGCATTTAGAAGCACTGTGAAAAATTACTGTAACTTCACTTACTTCTGAATTAGTCAGTGTTTTTGCTCCAACTTCTCAAAGTACTATTCAGCCTGAATTAAAAATGCCTTTTTACGTAATTCAACTTCAACTCTTAAATTTAAAATTACAAACATGTTGTGAAATTTCAGTTTGAATATCAGATGGTAAAATTAAAGTAAATTGAAATTCATATAACTGTAATTTTTGACTTTGAATGTTTTCTTAAAAAAGCTTCGAAAAGATGACCCTACGTGTAAATTAATTTGTATTTTCTTTTAATATTTAATAAAACTTAACTTTAGGGTGAATTAGGGTATAAGAACACTTCCCAGAATGCATTACCTTTATTAATAATTGCATTTTAGAAGGTTCTTCGTCCTATCATTCCACTTTAACTCTGTGTGGATTGTGGCCAATTCAATTCAAACTCCTGGTCTGAAAGTGAGCCAAATCTTTGATTCGCAAAATTATCTGTATTCACCCAATAATTGAAGATGTAGGTCCCACTTTTTCCCCCCATGCATGTGCCAGCTACAAATGGTACTTACCCTTTCAGGAGCCGATATTTCGTTCAGTTTGATTAATTGAGCCTCCATTTCTTCAGTTAGATTGGTTCAGTTAATCAATACCAATTAAATGCTGCTGTCAAAGCTGGCTTGCAGTTTTGTTGGTCCCAACTGGAGATTCATCAGCACTTTTTCAACTTGGTAGCAGTTTCAATATAGTCCACAGAGCTTTAAATGAGTTCACTAATTGATGAAATATTTGAGTGTAACACAGCAGTTTTTTAAATCTTCAAAATGCCACATAAAAATATTCATGCGTGTCAATTTCTTAACATGGTGATGTAAATTTTTTCTCATTATGTGAAGAAGGATTTGGGGTTTTTATATATTCATAAATATCTATCTTATACAGTGCTTTATTGCTAATGTTTGATGGCTAATTTAATTTCTGCTGGTGTTATAATTTACAGCCTGGTTACAGTTTGAAACAAACATCTCTTCTGCTCTCTTCTCAGCCTTTAGATCGTCCTTGTTAATTTTCACGCTGTGTTATTCTATTGTTATCCTGAATAATACATTGGATCAGGCCACAAAGAAACATAAATTGCAAGTGTTATTTGCATTTAAAAAAAAAAGAAAGAAATTCCACCCTTCTGATGTCTCTCCGTCTGTATCTTTTTTTTCTTCCCTTTTAGATTCACATTCGTACGCAGTGTCTGTAGTTAGCCATCATCCTTCAGATGCTGACCTCTTCCTGTAACTCCTGTCTAGGTGTCAGATTAATTTTTTCCCTGAATGTCCACTTGTGCATACTGGATTTCAGCTCTAAAATGGTCAAGGTTTTTATTTATTTATTTTTTATTTCATTTGTGCTAAAGACTCGGATTCTTGAATTCAGTCAGGTCTGTTTATAAGAACAACAGTCATCACATTCAAAATTCCTGCTTTTCTCACTTCCTTTTTTTCCCACTAAAGATGCTTGTGCTAAACTGAGCACCTAATTATCACCTATTCCTTCTAAGGGGCTGTGAAGAGTCTTATCAAGACCTGTGTGGGTTATTGATCTATGGTGTGCGATGTTGGGAGCAATGTTGTTCAGCCCTTCAAAAAAAGCTGCTTGTGTTCTGGGTTTTTAGCCAAATTCATGTCCTTTTTTTCATATGCTAAGCCTTTAGCTGCTGACATTTCTTGAGTGGTGTGATACAGGCCTCATTATGTTTAAAAGCATGACGAAAAGCCAGTGCTAGCGTCCTTGTTTACCAAGCAATGTTTTTGAATTGACAGAATGTCAGAATCCTCCACTTTTCCTTCTTTCCAGACAAAAATCGTCTTTGCAAGGCAAGCAATGACTGCTATAATCTTTTTTATCTTGGATATTTCCAGATGCATCGCAATCAGTGAGTTGCACACCATTTTTATTTTTTTGTCTACACCACAATGCAGGTGCAAAAAGATGGATATAGGTCATTCTTGGAATGTGCCGAGTGTATTTGCTGTCTTCAGGTGTGACAGCTATTTCCTGGAGTTCAAACATCCATCAACGTCAGTTCAGGGAGCCAGTGCTTCACTTGAAGTTCTCTGTTGAATGATAACATGATGTTAAAGGCAAGATAGATGCCTCAATTTGAGTTCCTCTGGTTTTTGAACAAAACTTTGAACAAAACTTTGCACCAAGGTAAGTGAGAGTCCTCATGATAGAGTTTATGGAATGAAACGGAAGTATAAACGCATCTGATGCATTTACTCCTCCACCTTTTGTAGGTGTCTCATCACATCTGACAGATACGTCTTTATAGGAAGGTCAGTACATCTGTTTTTACAACACCCTCACAACTCAAGTGTGAATTTGAAACTCTTTGGTATGGCGGAGATGTGTTAGACAAACAGAACAACTATTGTGCACATTGCCGTGGAACAATGTAATCTCTGACATGTTGTTAGAAGGAGGTGTAAGGGTGGTGTTTGGTTTCAGAGGCTATATTTACATTCTCTCCAGACTAGACATGTGGATATTTTGGCGACGTCTTTGTCTGACATGAACCCACATACTAAAGGTACGCATGAAGACATATCGTAGCGGTGTTGGATTGGGTGTTAAGTACAGATTATTTCCTGGCGAAGTAGTGGGTGTTCCCAAATAAATGGCTTTACCATAAGCGTATTAAATAACATAGCTTTTAAAGCACTACTTCTTAAGCTGACTATTTGTTTAGTGTGGAAAAGGGTTCATCAGATGCAGCATTCACTTTACAAGTTTGAATATAAATATGTGTTGGAAGTGTTAAACATCCATCCTATAATGATAAAAAAAATCTATCCAGTGTTTTTTTTTTTTTTTTTTTAAATCCTCTTTCTCAAATCCGCCTGTTCTGAGATTCATGTCAGAATGACATAGTTCTACAGAGGCTCCTCCCACAGTAGCTGATTGACAAGGCTGTCTTACCATAGACCACCCCTGAGTGAGCTGTCATCAGTCTGCCATTGTGTCGATTCCAGTGCAGGGGAAGACAAGATTAAGCAGTTAAGGTTTTTGGTGTTGGATGTACAGGATAACGTTTTTTTGTTTTTAAGTGAATGCACCGATCCCCGATCCACCTAAATGTTCCAGCTTCATCTACATTTTTTTAACGAGTCTTTGCAAATCGCCTTTCTTAATAACATGCTAGTTAGCAAGTTTCGCTGCACGTCACAGAAGAGAGGGGCGGGGTCAGCAGAGCTCATTAGCATTTAAAGCGACATGGACTAAAAACAGCATTTTGTAATTTTTTTTTTTTACACCTACCATTGAGAATTTCTAAACAAATTGTGCTACAGACATTTCATTAAAGCCCTAAAGAATTGTAACAACTTGAAAATAGAAAATCAGTCTGAGTAGTTTTGAGGTGTAATGAACTCATTTCTTTGTTGGGTAATAGTGATCCATGAATGTTCCATACTAAATGTGTTTTCTTTATATTCTAACAGCAGATTTGTAGATACATTAATTCTTTTAGGTGTGTAATTTAACAAAAGTCCTTTATTATTCATAAAGATATATAAAGACATTCAAAGACATTCAATCTAAATTTATAGTCTGTTGTTGCTGCTACATGATTCAGATAATTACAAAGTGTAATTCAGACTGGGATTCTGTGGTTTGTTTTGTCTGTTATTCTATTACAAGTCAATTCATAAGGGGGACATATTTCTTTGCACCATGAAAGCTGCCTTGGATAAAATGTGACTATTATTCCAGCTAAAATGACAAATGTAGGGGAAGTTCTGCAATAATTTCTACAACTTTCATCATTACACCTGAAAGGCTATAGTCAAAAACTTGCTGGGGGGAAGTGAGATTTTGAGCTGCAGTGCTATCAGTAAAGAGCCCCATGTGGCTCTTGGAATACCTAGGCTCTAGCGTCTATAAAGACGCTGTTTTCATTCTCGGATGGAGATCATTTCCCAGGCCTCTTAAACCCTGACTTAAAGCTGGGTTTCTCTGCACCATGCTCATGTCTCTGTGAGAGTAAAACATTTCTCGATTCGATGGTTCCTGTCAGAACTGGAATCATTCTGGCTGAAAGGGTGTAAATCCCAGTAGCTTCTGCATTCAGCTACCCAGGAGGGTCGCACTTTTGGGCGTTTGTGCCAAATTAGAATCTGCTTCTTGTCTAGACATTTAAAATATGCGCAGTGAAATAAAGGCGCAAAGGTTTCTGGAGAAAATGAAGGGTTGCACAAATCATGTCAAATTTTCTTTTTACACTGCCTAATGGCTATTCTGTCTGGCTTTTTTGGTTCACTAATAAACTGAAAGTCTATCTGACAGCAGTCTGCTGGAGATGGGTTCACTTTTTCTAGCTTGCCGTCACTCTTCTCCTTCTTAATGTCTTTGAAAGAATGAGAAGCGCACGTCCATCAAAACCAAGGAGGTCCATAATAGCTGGTGAAAGCTGACGTTGGACCCATAAAAGTATGCAATGTGACCTTTTTCAAGCAACTATCCTGAGCAGAGACGTCAAAAAAACTGCACACAAGGATAGACATTCTTTCCTTTTTAGAGCCTTCAAAAACAAATTGGGCATTTGAGAACATCTACTGTAATACAAGGAATGGTTTATATGTTTCTTGCTAAAATCATGCTAACCTGATTTCTTGATCTTACCTTAATCATGTGCTGCTTCTTGCTTTTTTACTCTGAAATGGCCTAGAGGTGGTTTCCCCCTTTTCACACCATGTTCTTGTAAGAGCAAATTGTGTTAGGGAAAAAAAAGAACATTCTCTCCAATTGCTCAAGAGCAATTTGAGGGTGAGGTTTTGCAGTTATTTTGGCTCTCTTCAGAAACTCTACAGTGATTTTTTTTTTTTTTTTTTTTTTTTTTGGTTGCCCTCAGAGCGGCGGTCAGGGAACATCATGTTAGGATGTGAAACTCTTTCTTTTCACAACCAGCTATGAATTAGAACGGAAAGCGTCAACAATGTCTGATCTTGATCACAAGTCCTTCCTTCTGAAGAGTTTCCTGCTGAAGGTTATATTGGCATATAAGTGAAACATTTCTCTTCAGTTCTGTAAGAGATTTATCTCTTCTCTGTGCACAGGCTTAAGGTTTTATGGTGCTTCTGCCAGTAAATTTGCAATGAACAATGTTTGCAGTTTGAGATGGTCAGCATAATCAGGTGCGTTTTACGAGTCCACCTCTCCTTGTAACTGCATTTGGAATTGACCGTAGAAGCTTTATGGCTTTTTAAATCTCTCAGCATTTCATATGTGGCTTGCAAACATGAACATGTACTTTTCTGAGAGAAATTTACTTTTTCTTGCAGGGGTCTGAGTGTGGTTCACATGATTCTTGGCCCATTTGTGAACACTCCAAACGATCTCAGACCCCTCAGAAGAAAACCAAACTGAGACCATCTCATGAGGTGGTCTGAGTACAAGTTGCTTTCTGCTGAAGGTTCGGTTCGCCAAAAACGTGCATTGTGAAAACAAATCGACCTGGGTTCGGGGCATCAAAGCACAATACTTTATGAAAGCCATACGGAGAGCAGTCCCATATTTAAGGCATATGCCATATGACCATACACTATACAAAAAAACAACTATCAACTGAGAACTTATCATAGCACTTCAAAGCACGCTACCGCAGGGTTTTTTTTTTTTTGAACGTCTGCTTTTTGACCTCAGCAAATTAGTTTTGGCGAATGCAAACAACATGATTATTTTTCATGAGTCCAACATCCAGCCACAAAAGAAAAAATGCATTTTACCTTAGGGTGGCCTTGATCAATAAGGGAAGTTTTCTCTTTTGTAGATAAAGTTAAATAGATACACAATTTATATTTTGGAACTTCCAGCATGTTCTAATTGGAATAGTTAGATATATTTCAGAAAAGTAATTAGAAATGTAAACATAAACACTAAACAAGCCAAAAACAGTGAAAAGAAATGTTTTAACTCAAGAAAAAAAGTCCTCAATCCTAGCTTTACTGGCACAAGGATTCAGTGAGCAACAAGATGCTTCTTTCCTTAATATTTCAAAGATGGCAGTTCACAAAAAATGAAACAAACGTGCATTGTTTTACATTGGTGGTGTACTGGTGAGATTAACAGTTTTAGGATAAAACCCAAAAGAAACGTATTTTTCTGCAGTGGTCTCTTATTTTTTTCAAAGCTATAAGCATGTGCATCTCCCCAGATCCATACATGCACCCTGTGATTTTGCAAGTTATCTTACTTAGAAATCATGGAGGGGTGTACAATTTTCAGTATAGGTGAATTTCCACTGTGAGAGACAGAATTTAAAGAAAAATCCAGAAATCACATTGTATGGTTTAAAAAAAAAAAATGGGGGAATTAATGTGTCAAATAAGTTTTTGATCACTTGAGTCAAAAATATTAACATTTGGTACAGAAGCCTTTGTTAACAGTTACAGATGTCAATCGGTTCCTGTAGTTCTTCACCAGGTTTGCACACACTACAGGAGGGATTTTGGCCCACTCCTCCATACAGATCTTCTCTAGATCTGTCAGGTTTCGGGGTTGTAGCTGAGCAACACAGAGCAACAGATTTTGGCCCAATCTGTCACAATTCATGGCCTGGTTCATCCTCTCCTTAATACAGTGCAGTCGTCCTGTCCCCTGTGCAGAAAAATGCTTCCATTCCCATGCTTCACTGTAGGGTAGGGTGATCAAATACTTATTGACTTCACTGTGTGTGTGTATAGATGCATGTATGTGTGTGTGTATAT
>JAUYWG010000001.1:1978326-1995984 GCA_034779775.1 Enteromius afrohamiltoni
TTGACACTGGACTTCAGGCATTTTGGCATTTCCCTCTCCCCAGTCTTCCTCCAGACTCTGGCACCTTGATTTCCGAAACTACTTTGGACCACTGAGCAGCAGGTAGCCCAGGTCAGGTTAATAGCTCGTTTATAGAACCTTTTCATGATATGCTAATTTTTTGAGATTTTTTGGGGTTTTCATGAGCTGTATTAACTTTAACATTGTAACATTGTCCAAATTCTTATATTTTGCAGTCTTTTTTATAATATAATGCCATTTTTCTTTTAATAATTAATAGGGATGTAAAATGGATAGAAAATGTGACGATTTAAATCCTTTCAGATGTTAAATCTCAACACAGTTGGGGTAGGAATTTATTATTATTATTATTTAATTTAGATTAAAAAATGCTCATGCCGCATGCTTGCATCATAATTTAATTGCAGTGGTTGCCTCTAATTTTAAATTGAAAGCGCACAGGCAAAGCCTTGTTTGTTTATATGAAAAGATTTATTTGATTTGGGCTTTGTTTTAAAATTTCTCTTCAGTTATGTTATTCTACATATTTTAATTTCTCAAAGAAATGTGCAGCACATTCCAAGCAATAATAAAAGGACACCTTTTCATTTATAGTTTGACTTAAATCTCATTTTGTTGAAAAACATCATTGCATCGTGAGCTTAGTGAATCATAACATCATGTAATTTATTGCAATCATTATTTAATTTTGAACATGAAGGTTATATATTTTATAGTCTTTATTTAAATGTTTGAATCCTTTATTTTCAGTGTAATCTCAGACATTTGGACCCCACTTACAGCTTTTCGTAGATAATTGCTTTTGGTATTGTTTGCTTACAGCATTTGTTCTTGCTGAAAGCAATTTCAATAATTTCACATGAAGAACACACATTTTTGCCAGAAGGTATAGGTATCTCTTCATTTGCATTGTAAAGGCATTTTGAAAATGATGGGTTGTGGCTCTCTGTTGTTGCAGCTTGCTTAATTCTACCTGCCTGCCATATTAATTATGCAGTTAACCCTCAAGTTTGTCCTTCATTTTGTTTCAAAAGCGAGTGGACTTCTCATTTCTCAATGTGTCTTGAGTGATGAAACAGGCTCATCAACATGAGACTATCCAACACATTCCAGTTTTTTCCATAGTCAAGATGGATTATTGTGTTAAGAAGTCTCTGACCTTAAGACACATATTTGCCATTTTATAAAATATTAATACAGATTTTTTTTTTTTTTTGGTGCAGCACTTGTAAATAGTTTTGGCTTATTTCTAGCAAAAATGGCCAAAAAGTTTGCCCATGTGGTTTAAAAAAAACAAACACAATGCAAGATATTTGATCTGAAAACAGTTTTCAGATAAAAATACTGATTAATAAAGTGATTTTTTTTGCTGTGTAATCTTTGAGGGACACTGTGGTGTCTGTAGTAAATGAGGAAGTATGTGCTTGCTGCAGATTTCGTGTTTGTTTCTGGCAGTAATGAGATGTTTGGGCCTGCAGCCCTCATCTCCACAGAGAGCTGTGGCTGCAGTATTGAGCTTCACACGCGGCTGGGGTTAGGGGATTATCAGCTGCACACACAAAGGGGCTTTATCAAACCTTCACTGTTTCCTAAAACTAATACCTGTATCTCTGTGTAAAGCTTCTTTTGGGCAACTAGCACAATCATAAAAAAATAAGAACGTGCGAGATGCATATCGAACACTCACCTAAAAAAACGGTCAAATTTACCATTCTAGGTTTATCTAGTTCTCCCCCCCCAAACTTTTTTTCCATGTAGAGATGAAATGTTGCTTGACTTGCATCAGCAACAGTGCCTGTACAAGCGATAGGACATTTTGTTGATTGCATTAAATTGTTAAAGGGATAGTTATTTCAAAAATGTAAATTCTGTCATTCATTAATGCTGTTCCTAATCTGTAAGACTTTTGTTCGTCGTTGCTACACATATTAAGATATTTTTGATTAATTCTGATCTCTCAGGTCCTCCATAGACAGCAAGGATCCTCCCATGATAAACACACAGAAGCAGTCAGAACTATGTCTGGGACAGTTAAAACATTGTGGCTTACAGGCTTGAAAATGAACAACATAGTGAAACTACATTTTAAACGTTTTTTTTAATGAAGTGCATGCTTTATGGTGCATGCATAATACTAAGCTAATATCAAGTTTTACGTAAAGAGTTAATAAAAGTGAGTTCTCCAAAATTTCAAAAGTGTAATTTTGTCTTTTATGACTAGTTTCACAATGTTCTGAAATGTTCCAGAAAGCACTAGAATATTACAGAATGTTACATACTCTTCTATTATGTTCCCGTCCTTGCAAAAGCAATATATTCAAAAATATGCAAAGTACAAAAATTGCCTGCATTAAACCAGTGTTACATAACTAATGATAAAAGATCTAAAATGTACCTGACCTCTTTTATAAAATATTGGAATTGAAAATAAATCAAATAATAATAATTATCACCACAGAAGTACAGAAGAACCATAAAAATGCTTACATTGTGTAATTAGTTATTGAACTTTTTTATAAATCAGTCTAAATTTGAAATGATTCTGCATACATTTTTAAGATTTGACTAAAAGACAGGAAGTATCACAGAAGACTTCAGATTAAAGAATGTTCATGTGAGGATGAGTTTAGAAGATCATTCCACCAGTGAGCAGCAGTTAATATGAAAGCTCTTGAAAATGATTGTGTTCTCTGTGTTGGTAAAGTAAGACCGATTGCCTTGCTGTTTTGGTTTTTAAAGGTTTCTAAACTTGCATCCCTCACATGTCATTAGCATAAATGATTAAAAGGCTTTGCTTGCTAAAGCAGCACAGCCAGAGCCGTTTGTAAACAGATACATATTGTTTCCCAGAGGGTTAGATGTATGCGAAAATAGCTACTATTCCTTTTTTAAGACAGTCTGTAATAAGGCTTGTAGCTACACCAGGAAAAAAATGACTAAACGTGGGTAATGATGTGAAGAGAGAAGTTATGGGCTGTTTGCTCAAACTTAATTTGTTGTACCTGTTGAATGATGGTGAAACAAGCGCACCGCTGTGTTCTGTGGCTGTGAATAATGAACTTGTATCGTAGTCGTGAAGCTGTGCCTTCCACACCTCAGGCAAACTACTTAATTATAAAGACAGAAAAGTTTTTTACCCCCATTGAAGGGAAGAAAAAGAAGTATCATCAGCAAAAATGAAATCCGGCTTTAAAAAAAAAAACTAATAAAGAAATATGCTTTTGCAGCATGCTTTATTATTTTGCCATCCAATGCTGAATTATTTATACAAGGAAAAACTAGCATTACGGTTGACGTTATGCTCTTTGTCAATGTCTTATATTTCCAATGCTTTCAGAAAAGCTTTGTTTGTTTTGTTTGTTGGATCCTTCAGTAGAAGAGACCACACAAAACTGATGCGAATTCCACTTTATTTGCTTGCAAAGGAAAAACTAACTTGAGCTTTGTAACACTGCTTCTTTCCCATGCTAAACAACATTCATCTGATCTCTTGGGAGACGGCCCACCAGCTTTGTCTCATTATGACTGTAAATTCGTTTTAGAGACGGAGCATCCGACATTCCGATGAAAGACTTGGAATGACTGTGATGTGCTTTTCAACCTCTTTGAATTTGTCAAAAGAATTCTGGCCTAATCGTTGTACCAAAGAATCCCAAGAGAGATTTCATTATGCATGATTGCTAAGATCATGGGTTCGATTCCCAGGGAAAGCAAGAGCTGATAAAATGTAAAACTGTATCTTGAATGCAATGTCAGTCGCTTCGGATAAAAATGTCTGCTGAATGTAAATGCATAAATGTTAACTCAGGAATTAAATCATCCCATAATTTACTCAACCCCAAGCCATCCTAGGTGTATATGACCTTTTTTTTCAGACAAACACAGCCTGAGTTTTTCAAATATTTATCTAGGCTCTTCCAAGTTTGATAATTGTGGTGGATAGTGGCCATTATTTTGAAGCTCCATGAATAGGATATATCCATACTGATATATACATACTTAGTCAATGATTTGAGTTATAATTTTAAAAGCAGAAGTATTTTTGTTACAAAACCCCCCCATCAATCTGCTTCAGAAGACCCTCCGGAGTTGTGTAGGTTTAAGTTTTATGACGGATACATACAACTTATGGAGCTTCAAAATAATGGCCACTATCCACCAGCATTACCAAGCTTGGAAGAGCCAGGATGCATTTTGAAAAAACTCAGACTGTGTTCGCCTGAAAGAATGAAGTCATATACACCTAGGATGGCTTGAGGGTGAGTAAAATATGGGTTAATTTCCATTCCTTTAAGGCTTCTGCCAGAATCTTTTATCCTTTTGCCTTTGGTATGAATAGTTTTGTTTGATTTTCTATATTTATTCTTTCATACTGCAAAAAAAATGCCTCATTCTAGTACTTTTGTACTCTTGTGCATTGATTTACTCTTCTTAAGTTTCTTGTTCATCATTGTCAGAATTCCTGATTTAAAAAAAAAAAAAAAAAAAAAAGTTAAATGGTTGTTAAGAGTTGTACTTTCACAAAACCCCTTCTGAAAGTGTCTCTCAGCCTCTTTAAGAAACGCTATCTGTAGGATTGTCGTCTTGTTGCATCATTGTTAACTTTATAAATTCACCTGCTGACGTCTTCAAAGCGGCAGGTTTTCACGGTCGATTTTGCTTGTTGTGATGATGCGGCGCTCTGTTGTTGGCTTCAGACGTGAATGGATGGCCCCATTATGAGGCGGTGGTCTACTTCAAAGAGCCCAAACCCTGCGTTAATGGATTCTGATTAGTACATAAAGGTGGCCCTTGAATACTGAAACACCTGCCCAGGGTTTTTGAGAATGGCTTTACTCCAGATCCTGTTAAAAAGACATTATGAATCATTTCGGTCTAATTAGCGTCTCAAGAACTTAATTACAATCCACACCGGACGCTTTGCCAATATTGCTTTTTCCTAATTTATTCCGTCCCGGCTTATAAAATGTCAGCTAAGGCTGTGTGTTTTCCCACACAGAGTTCACAGACATGTTTCCTCTTCTATGGCAACTCCAAGCAGCGAATCCTCTGAGATTTGGCCACATTTCCCGGAAAACTTCTTATGGGGGATTTGAAGGTTGTTAATCCGTGGATTTGGTCGGCTGTGTGCGCACACGCTCACGAAGACAACAGTTTGCATTATTTGTTCCAGTTTCTCACCCTGACGGTGACGGATACAGGCACTGGTCCGTGAGCCAAGCCGAACACTTGATCTTCACTTGAGCTTCTGCGAGGACATCTAAGACTTTTCTTTACCCTCCATCAAGCTGTTCGATCCACTTTTCTTGCTAATAGGCAGAGAGACGTCTGCTGTCACACGGTGTCACAGCGGCGGGGTCTCTCTGTCTCTCTTTCTCGCTCTGTGCCTGAGCCACTAACAGATCAATGAGTACATGGCTAGACACAGAAAGGTGGGAAGAGCTTCGAGATGATGTGTGGAAATGTGGTCAAGGACAGGCAGAAAGCAGCGTGAAGAGTTTAATCCGGTTTTAGTTGTCATGCATTGATTTACGCCACCCTGAGCACTGGAAAATAAGCTAATACACACATTTAAAATGATATAACTCATTTTATTTAGCTTTTTATGTATCCAACAACCTGGTTCAAATATCAAGTTTGTGCTAATGTAATCTTTCATTTCATATCATAACTGTCGAGTAATCAAGTGTTTTGCATACACCTTTTTGGTAACACTTTAGTATAGAGACCCGTTCTTACTAATAACTAGTTGCTTATTTGTTTGCCTAGTATTAAAATATTCTCTGTTTATTAATACCTATAAAGCACATATTTTGCATAGCCATACCTGAACTTAACAACTACCTTACTATTAATAACAGTTAATTGATGCAAATGTTGTAATTAATGGTTTGTTAATAGTGACTTTTTCTCCTTTTAACTATTTCATGCTTTTAATGAGACATGTAATCCTTTGCATTATAGTTATGTAATTTTTTTAATAATTTTTTAATTATGAAAAAAATGTTTTCATACAGGTCACATACGTTTATACATATGACAAGTCGTTGTCTGTATTTTGTTTTGTAACGATAAAGATATAGTATATATATATATTTAATATATAATATTAAAGAAAAGCAGAGTCTACTACATGATAAACTAATAAATGATAAAAACATTTGCATCCCTAATTCTTGGCGTAAATGAGGTATAAATCAGCATATCTAAACGATTTCTGAAGGATCACGTGACGCTAAAGATGATGATGCTAAAAAAATCTGTAAAATTCTATATTGTGGTTAGTGCTGTCAAACAATACAGTAAATATTTACAAAATAGATACTTTGTGTGTGTGTGTGTGTATACACATAATAAATATACACAGTATATCTGTATTATCTAAACAAAAAATGTGATTTTAGATGCGATTCATCGTGATTGATCATTTGTCAGCTCTAATTCTAATTGAAAAGGTGATTTTAATTTGTAATAATATTCCACAAAATTATTGCTTTTTTTTGTATTTTTGATCAAATAAATGTCTTGGTGAGAATAAGAAACTTCTTTCAAATACATAAAAAAAACTGACCCCAAACTTTTAAATGGTAGTGTAATTGTGGGGGGAAATTTTATCAGTTCATCTAAAGTGACGCATTAGTTTCTTGCTCTAGAACTCGAGAGTGGTGGTAGTTTGGTTACCAGCTTTTGCATAATAGCTCTTAATATGTCTTGAAGTAGCGTGACTGGTGTCTTGTGTCTATTTCAGGTAGCCCTGCATGCGTGTGGCGTAGCGACAGACATGGTGTTGGATCGCTGCCTCCAGGCGCGGGCGGGATTTGTGATTAGTCCTTGCTGCTACGGGTTCATTCAAAACACGCTCAAGTTCAACTTTCCCAAGAGGTGAAAACCACATCTCCTCAGTCTCTGTCTCTCTCTCGCTCTCTCCCTTTTCATTTGTGCGCCTAATTCCACAGTACACAAGGACAGTGTGGCTCTGTAATAATCCACGGCATTAAATGATAAGCTCGTCATACTCTGAAATGAAATTAACAAGAATGAGTGATTTATTACGATGATTGAAAATAGCGAACCACAATAAACCTTCCTTATTGCGTCTATTTCTGTCTTCACATCAACGTTCTCAGAATTGAATGTCCTGTATCAACAATCACAGCTGAGCCTCGTTTAATGTTGGCAAGATCGTGTTAAAACGAGGTAAAACGGAGAGCGAGTGGGAATCTCTTTCGAGCAGTCAATCGGGAGCTTTCGCTCTCCAAATCTGCCGTAAACTTTCATTTAATCTTAGGCAGGAATTTTGCCGCGGGGCATGAGCATCAGGGTGGAAGGAGCAGAGAGCGCAGGAAATTATTTTCCCGTGGTTATGTTCACGGTGTTGCCATGACAGTGATTTGTCATTTGTGGCATTCGACAGTAGGCCAAATAGAGCGACCTGATGACAGACAGTTAATGTAGCAAACATTACCTACCACACACACATAATCTCCACAGCTCTTCTTCATTATACAAGTGTTACATGAGACATCCGGTTTACACACAACCAAACCGCTGCATGCTTTTCGGTTTATAGAGAATGTTTTCAGCATCTCTTTAGATCCGGAGACTGTCCTCTCCTTAAACTTGTTCTTTCTTTAACGCGTCATGTCATTTTTCATTCGCGCCTCAGTGTGTGTGTGAGTTCATTAACTCTGCCCCCCTTCGTCTCTCTCCACAGCGCGAGATTTACGGAGACTTTGAGCTATAAGGTAAGTGTTTCAGCCCTCGCTTTCACTCTTGTCATTAGCGCCTACATGTGTGGGACATCACACTGCCTGCTTCCGAGTGCGAAGCTCTTCTAGGAAAACTCCACTGGAGAGCCTCATAATATGCCTCATGTATGTGAAGAGCAGTTTTTAGTCATGAGTGACAAGAGGTACTGACACTAATTGGAGCCTGGTAATAGAAGCAGATATTCAGACCGTGTTTTTCCAATTTAGACTGCTCTTAGGACCCAAAATAAAGTACTTTATTTTAGTATTATTTATATTATGGTGTTTATTACATTTTTATATTTTTTTACGTTTTAGAGGTTTTGTTAAATTCATTTGTAATTTGTATTAATTTGCATCAGTTTTATTTATTTATCGTTGATTGTTTATTTCAGTTAATTGCCAGGGCAGCATTAATATTACCTTTTTTCCCCAAAATTAAAAAAATGCCTGTAATCATTTGGAATATCATTTGTCCATGGATGAATTTTTTAAATAATCAGAACCACTTTTGTTTTTCAGAAATAATAAAAAAATGTGTCAAACAAAATATTTCCATGATGTTCTTTCAGTAGTTCTTTAACATTGATAGAAAGCTTGTAAATTAGGAATAGTGAAACTGAAGTCTTCATTCAATTTTAGATATAGTATATCAAATACTATAAATACTATGTAATGCTATCACTGCTGTAAAGAGTTATGAATGAATGACTCTTTTGAATTTGTTTTTAAATCACAAATCATATGTACCAAAAAATAGATTCTTTAAACACTAAATTCTTTCATTCACTGTTCTAATAACTTTTTGTTTTTCATTTCATAGTTTTTTTGTTGTGTTTTATTTTGTTTTGCCAGCCATATAGATTTAAAATATTATGGAAGCCCATTTCCACCACTGAATAAAAAAGGTATTGTGATTTATTTTTTTTCTTTCTTTCTCGCAAATGCAGGTTTATATCTCACAGTTCGATATAAAAAACATAATTGCTAGATATAAAGCCAGAATTGCGTAGAAGATGAAATTGTGAATTTATATCTCACAATTCCGTTAGAATTATGACTTTATCACAGAACTGTGAGTAATAATTCCCAATTATCGCAATTCTGACTGAGTTTAAATCACACAGTTCTGACTTTATAATGTAGATGGAAATAAAAAGTCAGAATTGCGAAATAAAAAGTCGCACTAACCTTTTTTTTATTTATTATTGTTATTATTATTATTATACAGTGGCAGAAACAGGCTTCCATAAAATATCGACCAGTGTTTATTGGTTATTACACTTAATAATAGTTTTCTATCAGTAAACTCCTAATTTCCTGTTGTAGTACTGTAGATATGTTAAAGTATTGGTAGCTTTCAGGTATTTAAAATATGGTCTTGCACAATAAGTCATTAATATTTAAGTATACATAATCATCCATTATGCTAGTACTTTGCATACTAATATGCAGATACTTAATAGATAATACTGAATAGTGTTTCCTAATCTAAAAACGATCATTTCAACCAAAATTTAAAAGGACAGAACAGAAGCTCTTTGCTCTTAGAAGCGGCATAAAACTATTACTGTGCTGCAACATGTCACAGATTCTGAGTAGATGGAAACATCTGTCCACAAGCCAATGTTTTTCCTTCTCTTCACTGCTGATTTTCTCAAGCTCTGCTGAAGTAGGGTATTCCTGGGAATATAGTGCCCATGTACTGCAGTTGCACGTTGTATTTTTCCCAGTCTTATCTTCAGGCGCTGACAGAACAGTGAGGCAGAAGTGTGAGTAATGGATGAGGTTAATCAGTCGTGTCTCACAGTCATCCACGTTCACTTGACTCCTGTTTCTCTCACACTGCGCTCACGGCCCCTGCAGAGATATCACCTACATGGGGGCCTACAAGAGACAGGCGTAGATCTAAAGCAAACAGACATTTAATTAGTAGTGTTAGTAGTAGTGTTGCCAAAACAAACATCACTTTTGCTGCAACTATTGGAGTTTGAACAAACTGAATGATTAGTTAATCTGTTTGGACTTGTTGAGGACACTCAAGATGTGATTTTACGTAGTAAACCTGGCAACTGCCCTTAACACCCTAACAACTTTGGCACTGGAAAATATCACTGAAAATTTGATCTACGCACGGTTTAAATAGAAATATGTTTCTTTGTGGTTAGCTATATTCGACTGGGTTATTCATTGCATCGTGATTTAAAGTCACTTAAATGCACTGATAAAATGATTTCAATGCACATCTGTTTTAATTGTTAGGGATTCATTTGAGTTTGGTTTGTTTAAAATGACATTGAAAAAGATCGATTTTCTATGCTTTTTTCCAAGCTAGCATAATCGAAGCGGTGTTTGTCATCGCTATGAATACTAAAAATGCTTTAGAAACACTTAACTCAGTATAAAGTCTCAAAAACAGGTTTTAGCTGAGTTATAGCATTGATCGCAGCTATTAGCCTAGAGGATTAAACTTGATAGAAGGAATCAATCTGCCAGGGCTGTTACGTTCCTTTCCATCAGCACTTGCTTCACTCGGTTAATGCAGAATAATGGTTGCTTGAAGCCATCGTTGGTCATCAAAAGCAGAGGAAGTCATTTTGCGGCAATTCCTCGCAACGTTCCTTGCAACAAATGCAATTAGAGTATATTGATTAATATAAAATGAACTGGGTGCTGCTTTCCTCTGTGTTTCCCTTTAATGGCTGGTTGTAAGGGTTGATAAATGGTCTGTTCCCTCACCACAACCCTAACGATCTGATGCATCGATGTTTCCCTGCAAATTACGCTAGCTGGGCCGCATGCATGCTTGTTCTTCAGATATTTTCGTGCGTGCACATTTAGTTGCAAGTGTGTTTATTGATGTGTGTGCATGTGTTCGTTATGTAAACGTGTTATACTGTTTCTACAGGAGCATATGATCCTGTGCAGGTTTGCAGACCAGACGGCTGTCAGTTTACCCCCAGAACGCAGATTAATCGGTAAGATGCTGCTTTTTTAACAGGTGGTCAGGGTTGTTGTGCCTGTGTTGGTTTAGGAGAGGAAGTTCCTAATAGAGATCGTCCATCTGGATAAACTTTTAAGGTGAGGATGAGGTTCAGTGTTAAAGAGACTTTGACATGATCAAAAGTTTGGCTGTGTGAGAGACTTCTCATATATATATAGTTATATATACATATATATATATATGGTTATTTCTATCTTTTGCGAAGATTTTTAGAGTGCCAAGGCTGTTTAGACTAGGTACCATCTTGAGTTTTTACCCAGTTTACCCCACATCCATGGCTGCAATACACTGTGTTTTCTACCAACTGGCAACCCGTGCTGTTGAAATACTATTGGGTAAACTGACAGTGGGTGGAATCACGCAGACCAAAACAAAAACAAGAAACACAAAATGTATAAAAAAACTAAAATAGTATATCAGTAATACTAAAATGACGTCGCTCTTTGTATTGGTTTTGTTGCACCGAAGAGGAGTATAATGGTTCAGTGTGTACACATACTATACTGGTTGATAAATGGCAGCATGGTTAACTGTTTGCACTTCCCTTTGAACATTTAAAAACCTTTGTAAATGTTTCTCTGGACCAAGAGCACTTGATAAGTTACCAGTAAACCCTTACGAAGCATTTCAGTTTAGTATACCTGGTGAATCTCTAACATTATATGAAACACTGTAGTGAGATCCGACGCGTCTTCCCGCTCTGTGACCTGTCTCTCCGTCAGATTTCTCAGCACACACATTCCGCCTCACAGTCTCATCACACTCTCATATAAATCTGACGCCACTGTCATCTTTCCTTCCACTGGCCATCTTTTATAGCTGGCGAGATGACAGGCTCTCAGCCTCTTCACAAAACACATGCTAACCAGCGCCGATGCCTCTGCTGTGTCAGTCAAAGCCCAGACTTTCCAAAGGCTTTCAGAGGCAGATCTTGGAGTTTAGATAAGCTGATAATTACAGTTTGATAAGGTTTTCACAAGAGTTTTATTCCTGAGATAACAGTGTCTTTAAAGAAATCTCTGTTATTAAAGTCATTTGAAATTCCACTTTGGAGAAAGTTTCAGAATTAATTTATTAAATGTGCAAGATTGTAAAATGTATTATGGTTTCTGTATCAAGAGGCAGAAGCGCTTTAGACATTGATAATGATAAGTATCAAGTTTCTTGAGTATCAAATCAGCATATTTGAATGATTTCTGAAGGTTCGTGTGACAATGAAGTCTGTAGTAATGATAATGAAAATTCAGCTTTGCAGCACAGGAATAAACTACCTTTTCAAAAAAATATATAAAATTGAAAAACAAAAATTACAATTTGTAATATTTTAGTAATTACTGCAATTTTGATTTAAATAAAGGAAGCACTGGTAAACTTTTATAATGCTTTAATAATAATAATATTAATACCAACCAAACTTTTGCAAACTCATGCAACGCCTTTTGCATTATGTGCAAGGATACCAGAAATAGCTTGTTCATCTACCTTGAAAAATAGAACTTTAAGGACAATTTAGACAACTTTTACAGCTCATTTAACACACATTTGTACTAATTGCTTAATATAAGCAATTTATTAAAAATGTGAGCTACACAGTTATGTGTGAAGCCTGATAATAGATCTCGGGGAAAAAAAACAGTTAAAACTGTGCAATACGTGAGTAATATCTTCTGCCTGTGCTCAATACGTATAACATTTCATAATTAGTCTAATTTCCAAACCTTTTCTCCCTTAATCACCAGGGAAGCGCTGTATGGGACTGGTGGACTTAGACCGCAGTTGGGCCGCCGAGACCCATGGGTATTCAGTGAGGGTGATGACCATGGTCCCCGAGGGCTGCTCGCCTAAGAACAATATGCTGGTTGGGATACCGACAAGATAACACTGACTCAAGACAAATACCCAGGCCATGTCAGGACTATAAATACCTCCATGTTTTTCCTTCATCTTTACCTTGAACATTTTATATTGGTAAGAAGGGATAGTTCACCCAAATATTCAAATCTGGCATCATTCTGACTTTATTTATTTATGACAACATTTTAGTTTCAATACAGCAAATGCAACTAACAATTAAAGACATCCTAAGAATAAAATACTGACTTTTAAATCACTGTCCACTTTTCTTTCATCTTTTACGTTTGACAGAAGAAACTAATTAATACTAATATTAAATGACATGGGTATAATGACAAGATTTTAATAATTGGATGAACTATTCCTTGAATTGGTCTTTGATCCAAAAGCATGGTTCGCTATGTGCACAGACGCACTTGAATCATGGTTTGATCTAATTATGCAATCAGTATATTTGTTTTTTTATTTCAGATTTTAGAAAGACTTTTAAACTCTACTTTATCTTAACAATTAGAGTGATTTTTATTTCAGCAGCGTCTTACACAGATCAGTACTTTCCTGCTCGATGCATATGCCCAGGGTTTGTTTATAAAAAAAAAAGTAGACAAATAGCTGCACGCCTCTCAATAAATTAAACATGATTTGAAATGCCATTTGCAAATCAGACACATTGAATTGTGTAAAAACCACCTTGCAACCCTCTCCTCTGCTATTATCGTTTATTATGCACGAAACAAAAGAGTCTCAAAAGCCCGCTTTTCTAAGGTTATTACCGATGTAAAATTATTCATTGTAATTTGCTCTTCTCCCTCGCAAGAAAGCAGAGACGTAGCTTTTGAGCTTTTGTCTCAGAGTGTTTGATTAAAAGTATTGAAAGTAAACACAAGGAGGTATTTATCACGATTCCCTTGTGTCAGGGGGCAGGAGAATTGGAGGGGTTAATATTTATGAAATAGCACATGGATTAATCTGACCACGGTTATGAATATTCGATTAGGCCACGGCTTGCACAAATGTCAAAGCTTGGCATCGGTCTGCAGCGTACGCTGATATATGAACTATTCCCTCAGCTTTACTTTGCTGTGTTTGGAGCCGTACTGTCATCAAACATTGCTCGCTACAGAAGAGCCGCGGACTGTCACGTTTTTGATATAGAGATGAGATCTGTCCCTCCGCCATGAGGAAGTGCACAAACTTTAAGCTTTGAGGAGCCAAGCTAGCAAAGCTCATCTGAATTCTGCTAGCGGAGCCAATCTATCTGAGTGTGAAAGACCGGAGACGGGGGCACCTTCCAAAGAGCTGGAATCATTTCAGTGGGAAACGCTGCTTTCCTCAGGGATTGGCTCTGGGCCCTGACTAAATGTACATGAAAAACAAATACATACAGTAAAGGATAGAATGAGACGAGATATAACTGCATTACTGTATTGCCCACATAAAGATATTGGAAGGTTGTTTCTGTTGTTTTTTAAGAACCACAGAATTGCGGATTTTCATAATATAAAATATGATGCACTGTTCAGAAAAAACACAATAAAACAACATGCCATGTAAAGTCAATACTGTCAAGGTAAAGTTTTGCTGTTGAGCTTATTTTTCTTGCTTGAAGCAGGGAAAGTATTACTGTGTGTAAAACTACTCATCAACAATCTTTTGCAGGATAAGCGTTTATAGAGGGATTTCATGTAATGATGTAAACAAATGGACACGATACAAAGTAAATCTTTCTGAATTCAGACAGTTTGGTTTTTGATTCCTTTCCAATTTAATTAATTGTAATTTGTATGTAAATATGGTCTTTCTCTTCATGCAAATTTGATTCTCAGTGACGAGCTCCCAGCAACCATTCTGTGGCATTTTATAAAACTAAATATTGAAAGCAGTAACCCAGTAATCACAATTTTCTGTGCGGAGCTGGGTTACACAACAGAAACATTGTGAAGGTAAAGCACTATGTGCAGTTATGCCGCTGCTTTGCTTAAGAACTGCTTCTGTGGGCGAAATGGTCCTTAAACTTTTCCACACTTTTTCCATATCACACAAGTGAACTAAATGCATTAGTGCCTGTCCAATTTTTTAGCAGCAGTAATTCCTATAGTGCTATAAGCCAGGAACCAAGCCACATGAATCACGTAGTTATTTTAATTTAAAGCTAAAATAAAACAAGTTACTACTTAGGGGTTAAAATGGATAGTTTGTTTACTCATGTTGTTCCAACCCTGTGTGAGTTCAAGAACGTACTGCATACACGTACAGAGTTGACGGTAGCCATTGACTTCCATAGTACAGTGAAAAAATACTATGGAAGTCAATGGTTACCAACGATCTTCAACAGAAGGCTAAAACAACATGAGGAGGATGAGTTGCTCGCCAACTTTCATTGCAACTCTCTGATTGGTCAGTACAGCATTTATGGGTAATGTAGGTTTTTCATGGTGAATCACATATACCATTAATTAACAACCTCAGAACTTACTGAACAGTGAGAAAATAGTGTTTGCTTCAGTTCTGTTGCAGTTAAAATCACTCCGCTTGTTTGGGCTTACGAATTTCACATGACTAATGGAAAAAGTCCTTTAGGCTCGAGTTAAAAAGGGGCCCCGTGAGAATATCGTATAGACTTGGGGGTGGGCATTCGACGTGGATCAGTAAGCAACCACCTAGCAACTGCCCAAAAACCCTAGCAACTGCATAACAATGAGCCGAAAACCCACTCAACACCTTATCAACCGTATAACGATGTCCTGGCAAGCTCCCACAACACCCAGTGAGATTTGCTTGCTGCAAAAGATGTAAAAATTAAATTTTTATATCTTCAGCTCTTCACACACTTTCTACAATGCTAATTAAAGTCTGCTTGTGTAGCTAAAAACCCAAGAGCTAGAAAAGATGTATCAAGGGCACTGAAGCGCTTCTCTGATGACAAGTACAGACTGTGCTATTGCTTCCTTTACAGTATCTCCTGTTTCCTCTTTACCTCTCCGACAGGAAAGTCAGCTTCTTTGGAAATATCAGAAGAGCAATGTGCAATTTCACCTATGGCAGGCCGCAAAATTCATGAGCAAATCAAGCCGCAATCCGCCTTAAATTCATCTGTGACAAAACCTAATCAGAAAGCGCGGCAGGCTCTCCTGTTCTGAAGAGGTTGAAAATGAGTTTTCTCCAGTGTCACCATTCATAGAGGCTGTGGACGGATCTCCATGAATTTATAGTGACCGTGTCTTTTCTTAACATATCTTGAAATGTCACTGTGTAGTTCATGTTCAGCCAGACTGTACACATGAAGCACATTTCACTTTGACACCGATAACAAACTCTGCATTACGTATTTAAAGCTCTGCTGTATTATAGAGCAGTATGTCGGGTCGATGTAGCCATAATCACTGAATAGTTTCACATATGTATTGAAGAATTACACAAAATATTAGTAAATCAAATAAAGGCAGCTTTTTGATCTTGCTCGGTAGATTGTTCTTAGCTGCAAAATTAATGATTTTTAAGAATTATTTATGTGCATTTTATTATTTCCAATAATACTACATGAGTTTTTTCATGTAATAAATGTTTGAACTTTAGCATAAAAAAATCTTAGACAGCTGCCAGATCTTTTTATTTGAAAGCAAGCTGTTTTTACGATACCGTATTCTCATGCTACTGTACATTCACACCACAGCGGAATGTAGCCCAAATCTGTCCCCCTGCTCTCATGTGAGAAAAATTGCACTGAATCTGACATTTTCAGCCCTGATCTGGGTCACTTTTCTATATGTGGAAATAAATTGGAAATGTATTAAAATGTTGACATGTGAAAAGTTTGTACGAACAATTTCGCAAAGTTATATTTATGCATAGAATGGGACACTGGTGTAGTATGAGTGCAGCCAGGTTGTGTACAGTTGCACTTTGAGTGTTGTTTTCCAATATCTTACTACACCCCTGCAATATGAGCTATTTCTTTGTCATTTTGTGTAATATAGGACCTTTGTTTGGAGTTTGGAGCATGAATATGGCACTAGGCTGCTTTGAGATGGGAACAGATATGGATGTTGTCTGGCGTACGTCTGTGTCTAAGTGTTCACCCAATGAAAATGGAGTTGAAACAGAAGCTTATTTCATATGCCCTCTGACCAAAGCTATGGGGAAACTGAAAATGAGACGTAACCCTGCACACGACTCTTTGAGATCTGAAACTCAAGTGATGAGTTAGGACCATTAATCTTCCTTGCTGCAGTTTTACGTGACAAACACAGGTGCCCTTCTGTCTGGAAAATAAATACATTTTAAAAAAAAAAAAAAAAATTGATTAGCATGACACTGGTCCTAAATCATATGGTGTTTGGTGTAAGATTTTCTTTCAAACAGTTATTACTAAATTATTAGTACATTTCACAAACAATAAACCGAATACTCCAAGTACGTATGTTTATTATATACGTATATATATATATATATATATATATATATATATAAATAAATAAAGTGAACACTAAAATAACATCCTACATCTGAATGAATGGAATATGTTAATTAAATACTTTGTTCTTTACATAGTTGAATGTGCTGAAAACCAAATCACAGGATATATGCTGTGTTTTCTGTGCAGGAATCTTCTGTTTAGTTTAGACGGCTGCCAAAGCTTTTTATTTGAAAGCAAGCTGTTTTTTATGGTATATATAGTGGTTTATATAATGTCCTTAAAACAAGTCAAAATGAGACTTCGTAGTGTGTGTGGCCTCCATGTTCCTGTATGACCTCCCTACAACGCCTGGGCATGCTCCTGATGAGATGGCAGAAGACTGGCTCGTGATGGATCTCCTCCCAGACCTGGACTAAAGCATCCGCCAACTCCAACAGTCTGTGGTGCAACATAGCATTGGTGGATGAAGCATTACATGGAGTGTGATGTCCCAGATGTGCTCGGGGAACGGGCGAACCTGTCAATAGCATCAGTGCTACTGCTGACACACTCCAGCCACATGAGGTCTAGCATTGTCTTGCATTAGGAGGAACCCAAGGCCAACCGCACCAACA
>JAUYWG010000001.1:2007457-2025297 GCA_034779775.1 Enteromius afrohamiltoni
AAAAGAAGAAGCACTCTGGTGCCCAAAGAAGAAAAAAATGAGAAGAATAGGAAGAAAACGAGACAAATACAGATGTAAAACTATGTAATGAATAAAGATGATAATATTAAACCAGATGAGGTAAAAATTTAGAACAAATTTTATGTTGGCCTAGTCTAGTTCAAAATGGTAAAATTTCTGGAGTTCCAAAGATCTGCGAGTTTTAATAATATTTTTACATGTTTTTTACAATATTTGTGGCATTGTTAATTTTAACTGACTAATATAGATTTATTTATATGTAATTGGGCTTATTAAGATTTTATGTAAAATCGACTTTAAAGATACATGTTTCTTAATTTAAAGATAAAGTTAGAAAGTGCTATAGTGTAGTATAACAGTGCTGCCATCTACTGGAAATCGTACACTTTTCATTAATAAGGTTAATTGTCAATAATTAAATGGCAAAAATAACAAATACTGTTACAAATTTAATGTCCATTGTAATTTCAAGTTTATCCTGTCCTTCAACTAATACGCCTGTATATGTCATTTGTACAAATATGTTGACAGAGTGTAGGGTTGGTGTAGCTCACTTTGTAGACTGTTGCATTAGGAAATTAGATGGGATCATCTGATCATGTGTCCGAACCCAGAGAATGCATATGCTCATAAAATCCTTGGTGGGATTGTGTAGTCGTACAAATTAATTTGCGTGTTTCCTATAAAAAATGTTAAAAAACAAGACAAAGCTATGTAGCGTCTTTGTGAATGTTTGAACTGTAATTATTGGTGGAATGGGCTGTGAGGTAAGGGGCACCAGGTAAAATTTCACCTAGGGCCAGGGCTGGCCCTGCTCAACGACTCCCAAATGATTTGCTCCACGATTCATTTTTCCTGACCCTTCTTTTGTGTGAAGCTTATCTGCGGATATTGGTCGATTGATCTTCTCATGCCTGTAATGCATGATAAAGCAGTTTTTGTGAGCTCAGTGCTGCATTGTGTACAGCGTTACCAGGGAAGCAGCATTTTAACTGTTCCTAAAGTGGCACCTAGTGGTAAAGAATGAATCTGCATTTTCATTCAGAACAAGGCAAACAGACCAACAAGTGGGCTGGCAATATGCTAATGTTTCATTTTGACGTCAACATGAAACAGCTTGGGATTTGTTTAAAAAATGACTCATTTCAATCGACTGCTGGATGCTTTCATTCACTAATAGCTTCATTACACACTGCATAAACATTCAAAAATCCATAATAGGGCACTTGAAAATTAAAAATACATTTAATTTATTTCAGTAGATTGTCTTATAAGGTCAATACACTGACTCAATAAATTCACCTGATTCAAAAATCTTTAAAAAATACAGTATATTGCATCATCTCTTAAAATGTTGCTTCAAGTATTTAGATGGATGGATAGTAATTCTTTGGCAGTGTTATTCCAGTGTAACTGATTTCTGTGCAGTCATTGGTCAAGGTCTGATCAAACTGTGTCCTGACAGGTGGCCCAGACAGATGTCCTCGTCCAATGGGCTGTGTCGGTACGGCGCCCGCATCGAATGCTGCTGGGGATGGACACGTGTCTCCTGGGGCCAGTGCCAGCGTGAGTAACTGCTGCTTTAGGGGTGAACAGTGCTGTGGGGGGCCAGCTAAGGGTGCTTCTAGACTTCCATGATGCTGTAACCTTCTTTTAGCCACTTAACAACAGCACAGCAAGTCACCAGTTGCCATATTTGAAATACTTTTGATTAGCTTAACAAAACTAAACAAAACCTAAGTAGACAATATTCTGTCCTAAGTTTGGCATAAATGTTTTACTTACTCATTTACAGGATCCATTTGATTCCAACACATATTGTAGAATGAACTGGTGACTTGTAATGCCATCACTGAAGTGGTAGCTGCAAGGTCAGGTCACATGGCTGAACATAAGCAAGACTACATCCCAGGACATAATGCTTCTGAATTTCATGCTAACTAAGAAAATACCTGCCAGTTGTCCGCTTTGTCTTGACACCCAATATTATGTGGTTCAGTCATTTGGAATAATTAAAAGGTACAATGAGCAGTTGCTGCAACAGCACTGCATTCCTGCAGGACTAGTTTGAGGTCGAAAAAAGACATGGAAGTCTACTCATTTATTTAGGCATTTAAAAACTATGACATTTAAAGACATAAAAATAGAAAAGAAAGGTGTTTGTACAATAACAGGAAAGTTTAAGTAAAAATATAAGAAAAGTAAATAAGATAAGAATTAAAATTTATAAAATGTGACCCTGGACCACAAAACCAGTCTTAAGTCGCTGGGGTTTATTTGTAGCAATATCTAAAAATACATTGCATGGGTCAAAATTATTGATTTTTTCTTTTATGCCAAAAATCATTAGGAAATTAAGTAAAGATCATGTTCCATGAATTTTTTTTTAAAATTCCTACGGTAAACATATCAAAATGTCATTTTTGATCAGTAAAATGCATTGATTAGATATTCATTTGGACAACTTTAAAGGTGATTTGCTCAGTTTTTAGATTTTTTTGGCACCCTCCGATTCCAGATATTGTCCTATCCTAACAAACCATGTATCAATAGAAAGCTTATTTATTGAGCTTTCATATGATGTGTACATCTCAGTTTTGTAAAATTTTACCTTATGACTGGTTTTGTGGTCCAGGGTCACAAATATGGTCAGATTATTATTATTATTATTATTATTATTAACCAAAACAAATAAAAACGACAACAGCCTTCTCATTCTTATTCTTGTTCTTATTCTTATTATATAAGTTAAATGTTGTTTGTGATTGCATTACCCATAATTCCCTTAAGTATTTAAAAGGATTAAAATGATTACATCATTATTAACCAAAATGTAAATACAAATAACAAAAGCGTTATTATTATTATTAATATTATTATTGTTATTTATTTTGTATGAGTTAAATCTTGTTTGTGATTGCATTACCCATAATTTCCTTAAGCAAGTATTCAAAATGATTGCATTGTTATTATTAAATTAAATATGTAAATATAAAATGTAAATGCAAATTGTTGGTTTGTTGTTGTTGCTGTTGTCATTTTTATTTAAGTTAAAGTATGATTTTTTGGGATTGCATTACCCATAATACCCATAAGTTTGGTTTGTGCCAGATCAGTAATGTGAGCTCCCAAAAGAAAAGTACATTCATCTCACACTAGAAGTGATGAGGCCTCTCAAAATGTACACCGCATTAATCACATAATGGTTTTCAAGTACGGATTAGCTTGTTTTATTGCGTTATCATGGAATCAGAGGATGTGCTTCCCCTGCTCATATTAATATCGTCTTCTGCTTCATTTATCAGCCTCCATATGTTCGCTACAAATCTAAAAATCATACAGCATGCTTCTGAGCTGAATGTTTGACCGTATCACCAAATGGAAGCAGCCTAGTGATGATTCATGGGCTATTCCGTGATGCATGGCGATATTAGCGGGCAGCCTGACAAATGCGAGATTCTCTGCATGGCTTGTGCACTTGATAGCCCAGCTGCTGCTTTCGCCGTTTGTTCTGGGGGCCGCATGCCAAGGGCCCCGAAAGCTAACGCTGATGCTTCTAGATTTCCATTGTGTTGACTGTATTTTGTAACATGAAGCAATGTTTTCTTTGTGTGACTGTGTGCGGATGTGTGCAAATGTCTCTCACACTTCACGTGTCCTAGGTGTACGCCTTTGTGAATTTGGTAATCTTCTACCAACAAAGACTATATTTTATGAGTACGCCTGACACAGACGGCTGAGAATGGTAATTGGAAGTAAATAAATATGCACAATGGGCGGCGAACCGACGATTCTATACTCAATCATGGACGGCAAGGCTGCCAGCGGTTGAACTCGCAATTTTGGCAGAGAATAGAAAGTGCGCGGGGGGATGTCGAGGGCTCCATCATGACTGATTACGGGATCGCTGCATCTCGCATCTTTGATGAAATTGCTGCGGTTTGTTTTGGCCGGTCGGTGATCATACGGGGTGAAGATACACATTGAGAATGAAGGCCGTAATGAATGCATCCCTGAACACAGACTCCTCTGGGAAAGTGAAGTGCTGGGCTCCGAAATGCTTTTCAAATATTCATCCAGTCAAAGGTTTTGCTAGTCATCTCCGGCTCCATACACACCGCAATAACAGGAACATGAAGGCGCAATATTTGACTTTCTCTGAACAGCTGGTTTAGGGGGCAGCCCTGGGTTTCGTGGGCTGAATTGGTGATTAAGATTAAACCTTGCGCAGCCGAAATTAGATTCCCCACTCATAACACCCTAATCATCTAGAGTTAACAAGATCTCAAGCTGAGGATGAATGTTGATGAAGTTTCTTCGTGAGGAAGAGTGGCTGCTCGCAGCGAGAGTGAAATCTTGTGCGGTAAAATATCTGAAGGAAAAAGGCGTCAGGACATCTTGGACTGTAATCTCTCTCTCATTCTGTTTCTAAAAGCTGGATTTTAAAGGAACGTTGCGGGTTCAATACAAGTTAAGCTCTATCAGCGGCTTTTGTGGCATAATGTGGATTACCACAGAAGATCATTTTGACCTGTGCCTCAGGTTAAAAAAAAGCACAAATCTTAGTTACACAAGGACAGGCAATATAGAATAATAAAAACTGATAATACGTACTATCAGTTTAAAACTTTGGGGTGAGAATGTTGTTGTTTTATAAATTGATCAAAGTGATGGTAAAGACAGTTAAAGAGATAATTAAAGAATCCTGAGTAGTATGCATAACAGTTTTAACAAAAAATATTAAGCAGCACAACTGTTTTTAGCACTCATAGTAATAAGAAAGCAAATCCGCACGATTTCTGAAGGATCATGTGACACTAAACAAAGGAGTAATTATGCTGAAAATTCTGCTTTGCATCGAAAAAATCAATTAAATGTTTAAATATATTAGAAAACATATATTTTAATTGTGATTATATTTCACAGTATTAATGTTTTACTGAATTTTAATTAAATATGAAACCCTGGAGCACAAATACAGGCAGAAGCAGCACAGATTTATTTGTAGCAATAGCCAATAATAGACTCTGTATGTCAAATTTGATTATTAGATTTTTTTTTTTTCATTTATGCCAAAAACAATGTTCCATAAAAATATTTAGTATATTTGCCCCTGTATATATATCAAAACTTATTTTTTTATTAATAATATGCATTGCTAAAAACTTCATTTGAACTTCCCTCAGATTCCTGATGTTCAATTTTCGTATTGTCCTATTACAAATCATACATCAATTGAAAGCTTATTTATTCAGCTTTCAGATGATGTTTAAATCTTAAATTCAAAAATGTGACTCTTGTGACTGGTTCTGTCCTCCCAGGTCACATACTGTATGTGCTTTTTTTGTGCTGCTAAATCTGGCATTTTCCACGTAATACATAAAATAAATTGATAATTATTCCACCCTGAAAAGTAATCCCAAATCAAAGCCGTATTTAACAGAAAAATGTGTGTTAGTGCTTTACTATTAATAAAAGCTTGACAGTTCTGCTTAAAACTTTACTGAATGCCTGCATCAAAAATGTTTCACTATAACTGAGACTCTTGTGTTTAAATAGAAGAATTCAGAATGAGCACCCTTTGTAACAAGTGAAGTAGGTAAATCCAATTTTGGTCTCCAGTTAATACCAAAATACCATTCAGTAACACATATCACAGTACTATGGTATCTTTTCAAGACTAATGTAAGCTGTGGGAGTGGCCATCACTGCTGTTGCCAAAAGCATCAGTTAATTAGAAGTAATTGGCCCTCATGAGGACCGGTGAAGTCAGGCGGGACAAGGAGGGCGATGGTATCAGAGAACAGGATTTAAGAATTGAACATCTGCAAAACCAACTATACTGTTCCTAAGCTGCTCCTAAAATACCAGCTCAGCAAAGTATTAATCAAATGTTTGAGCATCAGTGGTTCGCAGGGGAATGAGGAGCTGCAAAGAAACCTTTGTTACAGAGACAGTCCCGCCTGGGCAAGAGAACATAGGAACTAGAGGAGTGCAACACTGTTTTGTGGACCAGTGATTTCTGCTTTGAAGACTTTTTTTTTAACATTTTGGAAACAGTTTGAGCATTGTTGGACAGTCCTTTGATACAGTGTTTTGCACTTTGCAACACACTTAATGAATTATATGAAATATGTACTTTAAATGGGATTAAATATTAAGAAAGTCAGATGTTTGGGGATGGGTCTTTTTTAATGTTTTTTTTTTTTTTTTTTGCATAAAAGATGCATAAAAAATTTCAATGCATAAAAGAAATATCAATAATTTTGACCCATACAGTGGATTGCCACAAATGCACCTGTGCTACTTGAGACACAGGTTTTTGTTATGGTCACATATAAATAGAAATTATTAAATTGTAATAATATTTTCACAATATTACTGTTTTTACTGTATTTTTAATGCTTAACATTTACTTTGTTTCTTTTGTTGATTTATGGCAATTTAAACATTTCTTATTATTCTAAAATACAGCTGTGCTGCTTAATATTTTGAATTTTATTTGAGTTTATTTGAAATGGAATTTTTTTTTTATGTTTTTGAAAGAAATTTGTAATAATGCTTAAGCATTAAACATACAGTAAAAACAGTAATATTGTAAAAATATTATTACAATTTAAAATTGTTCTATTTATATGGGACCAAAATAAAAAAGTCTCAAGTAGCACAGATACATTTGTGGAAATGGACTGTATGGGTCAAAATAATTTTTTTCTTTTATGCCAAAAATCATTAGGATCGTGTTTGATGATGATATTATATACATTTCCTGCCAGAAACAAAATTTTGGACTAGTAATATGATTAGATTAGAACTTTATTTGGACAACTTTATTAGGATTATTTTGCAGCCTCAGATTCAATATTTTCAAATATTGCTGCCAAATATAAGAAACCATACATTAATGGAAAGCTTATTTATTTATTTAACTTTCAGATGAGCAATAATTAAAAAAATTGTCATAAATTGGCTGGTTTTGTTGTCCAGGGTCACCTATTTTATAAGTTGATGCATCATTGAAGCAAAGCTGAATTTTACCCGGTCTTTAGTGTCACATCATGCTTTTGAAATCATGCTGAATTGCTGCTCAAGAAACATTTCGGATTATTCTAAAATACAGCTGTGCTGCTTAATATTTTTCATTTTATTTTATTTTGAGTTTATTTGAAATGGAAAACTTGATAACTAAATAAAACTAAATACGCACACACACACATATATATATATATATATATACACACACACACACACACATTAATACAGCATGAGAAGATGTGAAATGTGAGAGACAAGAGGTGTATGTGTGATTGTATGTTTTGCATTTGTAACGCTTGTCCATCATCAGCATGGCTCCCATGTAATGTTTTCATCTCACATTTAGGCCAAGCTTCTTTTTTTTTTTTCTTTTTTTGTCTGGCCGTTTGTTTTGCAGCTCTCTACGTCTTAACCCGCAGAGTAATCGGGATAAGGTGCCAACCCCAAGGTTAGCACCACATCATATTTCCTTTGCAATCATCTCGCCTGAGCGTCATTCAGAGCATGCATCCACTGAATCCTGAGTTCTCGTTTATTTATAGTCCTCCACACGCGCTCCTCCTTTGAGAATATCCCGATATCCTGTGAACACTTCACACCTGCTCCTGCTACCATTTGAATATCTGGACCCTCTAGGATATTTGGATATCACTGTTTATATTCACTTATTTGTTTGCTCCCCAACGTAAACCTCAAAGGATCTCACATTAAGAGTGCACAAGAACGTTTTAATACTTTTATTTAGAGCAGGAGAGAGAGAGAGGACGGGAAATGGAGAATGGAAACAGGAATTTTTGCAAGCCAAATTTAAACTTGCATCACCCTTAGACCAGCTACATGTCATCTGTCTATTTTTTGTGCGTAACTTAGAATGAATAGCACATGACCACAGCAAAAACAAGAAGAAGAAGAAAAAACTATTTGCTCTGCAAAGAAGATTAAGACATGATTTTGTGGTGATAGAATTTTCTTAACATGAAAGTTACAGTAGATATATGGAAAAATAGATTAATAATATATGGATTGTATATAAATCTATGTCTACTGTATGTGTGTGTGTGCTGACAGAAAATTAAATGAAAAATTATATAAAATTAAATTTGTACACACATTTATATATAATTTATTTATTCATGTCTATACACTCTTTTCTTATTTTTTGTATGTCTATTTGTGTTTTATTATTTACATATTTTAGGATTGTTCTTAGAAGTATATACAAATATATACAATTTAATTGATCAATTATTACACTACACGTACACAAACAATAAATTTTTGTTAACATTATAAATGTACAGTGTATATTTATTATATATATATACACACATAATACACACACATACAGTGTATATTTTGAAAATATATTGTTTTTATACATTTTTGTTTATATAATTTAGTTGTATATTTTGTATGTATATATAAAATACAAATGCCAGCATTTATTTAAGAAAAATATGTTATGTTTATACATAAAAATTATTTTTGTGTAATATGAAACATAAATATAAAAGTATATAGGCATACATATACTGTATGTATTTATACTGTATACAATTCATGTAATAAATACACATATATTAAACAAAAACTTTTATTTTGGAAATTAATTAATTAATTGGAAAAATATTAATTAATTATTAAAAGATTAATTTCGATTAATTATTTGACAGCAGTAATATTTGTGTGTGTATATATCATAGTCATTTTGTCATTTATTTTTTCATTTATATAATTATTTATTCATTTATTATGAATTAATGCATTCACCCATTATTAATTTCTATAATTATCTGTATGTATCTATACAAAGTCAACAGTTAAAATCAATCAAATATCTGAGGGTGACATTACAGGTCTGGCACAAACCACTAGGCTAGGCCTCTGCAAGGATTATTGATTTTTCATGCTCAGAAAAATCATTATTAGCCTTTCAAATTCTTGGTGTGATTTATTCCAAATCTTGTTTTCATAAAATTCGCCAATTACACTTACTCTGCCGTGTGTCTTTGAAGCTGCCATCCTCTCATGCGTCATCAGAGCGCATGGACTGATAGGTATGCTATGCCGAGAATGAAAGTCTCCGGGGATGGAACAGCACTTGTGCCGAGCGTTTTGAAGCCAGCGGGACCGTTTGA
Organism: Enteromius afrohamiltoni; assembly: GCA_034779775.1. Classification (NCBI taxonomy): domain Eukaryota; kingdom Metazoa; phylum Chordata; class Actinopteri; order Cypriniformes; family Cyprinidae; genus Enteromius; species Enteromius afrohamiltoni. The sequence continues at coordinate 2,016,652 of JAUYWG010000001.1, forward strand.
TGTGGTTTGTCAATAACGGGAACTTCCCTTGGCCCATTTCGCCTGTGGTTTGCGTTCCAAGTGCCGGCATTCACTGAGCCGGACCGCAGCAGATATAGGTTTCCTTTTAAAACCCCTTCCTTAAGCTCTTCATTCGTCAGCACTTAAAAATATAACCAATGCCTGTGATCACACGGCGTCCCACCTGGATTAATCCACGATTTCATCACATTTGATAACTGTCTGGCCGGTGAGATAAGGCAGCCGCCCGGATAAACTCTCAATGTCAGAGAACTTTGCCGCTTTCCTTGTTTGTCTCCTGCCAGCTTAGGCTTTACCATCAAATTAGGGCCCATGTTTGTCCTTTTTGTGTTTTAACCTCAGGGTTTGATCTTACTGCAATACCTCTATATTAAATAACGCAGGTTAAAACCGAGGTGAACATGTACCTTTGATTAGCTTACTCAGTCTAATAAGGTAGAATGAGACGGGTTGATTCTTATCATGCTACTTTTTTTTTGCCAGAGTGGGCTAATGCCTTTCCGCCTTCATGCAGTTTGAACAGAAGGAAAGTAGATATGTGTGTCTCTTTAATCTACTGTACACACCAGCAGGATCTAGTCTTGCATTCACCATCTGGGGTCCAGTGGGTTTTGAGTTGAAGAGACTACCTGGACTCATGGCATAAACGTGGTGCACTTTTTAGAAAGACAAAAAATATGTACCAGTAAGTACATATAACTGCAGTTTCAAAAAGAAATGATCACTAGAGGCAGTAAAACCAATGCCTTTTATTCCCTTTGACACAAATCTACAGAGTTTTAATGAATAAAGCATAATGTTTACACAATTACTTAAAAAATATCATGTTATGACTGTATTAAACAATATTATATTGTTAATATATACACAGTACAGAGATCTGTGTAAAAGGAAGTTGAAATGGCATGGTTGCATTAACAAATGGCCTTTTATATCTCTTAGTTAACACTGTCTAGTAGGTTTAGCGTTGGATTTGGTGTAGGGCTTATTTTCAGCATGATAGAGCATTGACTTTTAGGGACAGTCCACGGATATTTCAATTCTAAACCACCGCAATACATACCTATAAAATGTGCAAGGGTTCACGTATTGAACCTGTGCTTTAGCGCCACTCAGTGGCAAAAAAGTGCACAGAGTATGTCTTTTTATGAGACCAGGTTGCGAAAAGACCTTAATCGTATTGTCACATGTTTTCGTATTGTGTGTGTTTGTGGTGTGTTCTTAGCTCCTCTCTCATTGTGAGAATGGCACCAGTGAGGAAAATTAACAGCTCTGATAGTCCTCCATAATTGGAGACTCAATGAAGCTTTGAATGAAAATTAGTCTCAACCGACTGCAGACTCTGCTTTGAGTGTTGTAACCCTGGTCTGGTCTAGTCTAATGTCACCGGCATACAGCAGCTGCTGCTTTGTGTTGCAGTGTACAGATCAAACTGTGCACATTCAGTCCCCACAGAATGACACTCCAAATTAGTCTGGAAAATATGTGCTGCACTGCAGGTGATAAAATAGCTTGGCTAAATAGGAAACTCTTTTTGAATACACTACAAAAATGTGTAATAATTAAGTTTTTTGTTGTTGTTATTGTTGAAAAAAGCCTCTAATTTTTGCAAAGGCTGTGTTTATTTAATCAAGAATAGTAAAAACTGTAATATTTGGAAATTATATCATTTGATATCAAAGCTGAATTTTCAGCCTCATTTCACATCTTCAGTGTCACATGATCCTTCAGAAATTATTCTAATATGCTTTTTTGATGCTCATGTGTTGTCAGTGTTATTAGTGTTTGATTATTAATGGTTCTTATTATTAAAAATGCTAAAGTTAGTGCTTAACATCATTGTGAAAACTGATAAATTTATTATATTCAGATAATTTCCTGTGCCATTAATTAGCAGCACAGACCCCTCGTGAAAATATTTTTTTTTTTCTTTTGTAATTTGCCTCTTTTTGTCTGTATTTTGAAAATGGCAGATCCTAAATTTACCCCATATCAGCTCAGAGGATGTTTTCCTGCAGTCTTGATCTCAAAGGTTTCAGATGTTGCACAGCTCTGGGCTGTTTCCCAATCTAAATGTGAGATTTAATGAGTCATAAAGCAGAAGTGAGGTGGACCGTACACTCGGCATGTCCCAGGTTCATTAAAATGACCAAGGCAAACAATGAATTATTGATGTAGGGGGCGAGCGTTCCAAAATAATGTTTTTGTGAATCTCTCGCCACAATATCCTCGAGGTCTAATTGTATGGACACTTATTTCCCACAGCAAGAATGGCTGTTTTTTTCTTAGCACGAAAACTAAAGGCTGTTTTGTTTCATGATTTCATGTCTACTGCATAGACTCTGACATTTGGTGTAAAGAGATACTGATGATCTTTTTGCCTACAGCGGTATGTCAGCATGGATGCAAACATGGAGAATGCGTGGGACCAAACAAATGCAAGTGCCATCCAGGTTATACAGGAAAAACATGCAACCAAGGTAAGTGCTAAAGTAAAAAAACATATGATATTTTAATATAAAACTGATATAAAAATGTATTTTTCAAAAATAGAGGGGGAAACATTATATTATTTATAAACATTATTTTAAATCAAATGTATTTTTATGTTTTTTTTATTGTTTTGTGTGTGTGTGCATGCTTTTGTGAAGTATAAGCAGTAGAGAATATATATATATATATATTATGTATTTTAATATACATTTAATTTTAAATTTTTATTTCTAGTCTGTGCAGCTGCTGTAACCATGAAATTGCGAGTCAAAATTTTGCACATGTGAAAACATTGCATGCATGATCATGATCTTAAGTAGTTAAGTAGTTCACCCAAAATTAAAAATTCTGCCATCAATTACTCATCTTCAAATAGTCCTAAATCTGTATGAATTTCTTGGTTATGCTGAACACAAAGGAAGATGCTCTTACGTCAGTGGTGACCTAGTCTCAGCCTCAGATGTCACGCCCATGGAGCGTTGGCTGAACGTCTGATGCATATGGTACACTTTTCTGGAAAAACTTCTGCAGTGTCGAAGTCGTCATCTGATTGGTTGAATTTGAGCAGTTTTCCGGGTGGTGCGAGTGTCGTGTTTATTTTTGGTTCGCTGGGAAACAAAGCGCAGAGGTGTGAGAGAGGAAGAAAAACTCTTTTGTACTCTATTGTACCTCATTAGAACACTTCGGCAAGACGTGCAGATCGCCAAACTTGTGTCATGAAGAACACCAACAAACTCCTCCAGCACTATAGTAAATTCAGCTTTGTCCTTAGAGTCGTGTCCACAAAATAATCTGTGTTTGTTAGTTTTAGATGCTTTGAAGGTCTCTGAACAAAGTCTGCATACGTTTCCTACTGATTTACTCTGTGTTTTAATCAGATGTGGTAATGCAGACGCCATTGTTGTTCTATGTGTAAGAACAGATCAATGACTTATTGCTTGTTTTCTTCTACTTCGTTGATTTTCTCTGCTGACTGGCTTGTTGCATGCCCGTCTGTTGTTGTGGGGACATTTCCACACCCCGAAATGTGACGCTGAACAAAACGAACTGAGATTGGTTTTTTGACATGTCGGTCAAACGGCATAATGGGCGGGCCTTGCCAAAGAAAGCGGCTATGAATTCCAGACCTTCAGCTGTCAGTCTGAAGGTTTGGCTACGTGAGACTAATGGTGACCCAAAACAGCCTGGTTACAAACTTTTTTTCAAAATATCTTCCTTTGTGTTCAGCAGAACAAATAAATTTATACAGGTTCGGAAATTCTTGAGGGTGAGTAAATGATGACAGGATTTTCAGTTTTGGGTGAACTATTGCTTTAAATGAGAAATTGTTACAAAATTTTTATGTTAGCCATTATTTCAACCGATCAAATTGACCTGCAGCATAGTATATGGGTTAAATCAGCCTCTCAAATACAAAGCACCGATTTGTCACTTGCATTATTTAAAAGCCTCTGGATGAAGATGTCACCCTTTGGCTCTAGACAGAACAATGTATTGGCACTAATGGGCTTTTGTATTGAGTCGTATAGTGATTCAGGATGTGAGGTTTCCCTTAAGCAGATAATATCTCAATTACTGCCCTAAGAACCCTGCACCGAAAATAAAACGGAGCCGGGGGACTAAATTCTGTCTGAAGTTGTCTCATCAGAAGAACGCTGGCGTCTGAGATAACCCCTGATTTAAAACGGCACATTTCCATTTGAGAGGAGAAAGCTGGGAGACTTAAACAGAGGAGTCTGTGCCCTTGGAAGGCAAAGGGAGAAGGTGTAATTAAAAGACGGGAAGGAAAGGCAAAACAATCCCCTCTGGAATGTGGAATAGAATCTTTTCGATTTTCCCTTGCGTCATGGTTTCATGTCAGGTCGATGAGACCGCTTTTGCCTTGCTGCACCGGGTGGAAATGTTTTCTTTTTTTGTGCGTTTCTATCAGCTTCACCAGGCTCCCATGACAAGAGCGATTAAAAGAATCAGATGGTTTTTAGAGGTAATGACAGATGATTGTCATGCTGAGGGCTTATTTGCCTTGCATGTGTAAAACTTTGACAGGTGCTGTTTAGCGCGGATACTTGGGTGGCATATTAAAATCATCAGTGCAAATAATCAGGCCTTTCATTTTCGGTGTGACTGAGTGAAGTGTTTTTTCAAGCCGCTTCAAGTGTTTTTGTTTATTGCAATTATCTGTAGCAAAGCAATCAGCATGCAAATTCAATTATACCACACAAGATGCCCAATCACTTGTATTTCATAAGATTATCCAACAATCGCTAATATTATCTATAATTTGTTTTTTAAATCCTGTGTGAAATCATAGTTGATACCAGCAACGCAATGATTACTGAAAGCTCTCCAGAACAAGCATTTCTAGTTAATGAGTCATATACGGTATAATATCTATAGCTAAAATGCCAATATAAATGTAAGTGCACACACTTAGACCTGATTTATTAGGAGCACAATTGCATGCAACAGAAAACATGAATACCTTTTATGTGTGATTTACTATAAAATAGTCATGCAAAAAGTAACACATAAAAATAGGTTGGATTTTGCATGTTAAGATGCACGGTTATTATTAAATAAAACTAAACTTAAATTACTTGAAATAAAACAAAATGAAAACTAAATAAGAAATTTTTTTATTTTAATTATTTATTTATTTTTTTCCTTTTCTTTTGTGTGCTATCAAACTTACACATTTCATACATAAACCAGGGTCTCAGTGTTAAAAGGATCCGCCATGAGTGATTAGTGTGCAGATAAACCACGAGGAGAGCTGAACAGAAATAATGATAAAGAGCTTAGTACTAAATCCATGGCAATGAGGTGGGATAACACCCACAAAGTTAAATAACCAAATCAGGATTTAAAAGGTGATGCATGTCATTGTTTCGATTTTAAAATGCTTTCACCCTTCCTAGCTGAATATGCAAAAACAAGTTTGTAATTTATTTTTATTTTTTCCCTCGCAAAATTGCAAACACAGTGCTCTGTGGTCTTATTAAGATATCCTATTTTAATAATAAACATAAAATGATCAACCTGACAGATAAACGTGCTACCTGGTCTCATTGCATAAATGTACCTGGGTGCACTTTTTAGCTAGACAAAAAATATGTACCAATAAGTACATATCACTTCAGTTTCCAAAAGAAATGAACACAAGAGGCTAAAACTCTTTTTTTTAAAACACCTTTTATTCCTTTTCACACAAATGTACAGTTTTAATTAATAAAGTGTAATCCTCCTAATCAACAGCTTTGCACAAAAAGTGCACAGACGTGTTTTTATGAGACCAGGTTGGAAACATTAATGGCATATATTTGGGGCAAAACTGTTTATTTATCTACATTAGGTTACGCTAGTTTACCTTTAAGTTTGATAGAAATGCATTTTGAAGACATTTCTTTAGTTGAACACTGGCTGACATTTGTCGTCCTGATCTTTACAGACACACAGCTCTCCCTGGTGACATGCAGGACGGGAGTTCATGTCACTATAAGTCTTCAAAATGCCATGAAGAGCATCTGTAATAAAGCAATAAGACACAAAAAGGCTTCATAAAAAGATATAGTTCTTACAGTAAATTCTGATTGGGTGAGATGGGTTTAAAGGTGTTGCAAACTTCATTAGAACTAACGAAAATATGTTTACGGTTGCCACTTCTCAACTGATGTGTGGAACCTCAAATCATAATTATATATATATATATATATATATATATATATATGCTTTTGCAATTAAAGCACAGTTAGCATTCGGCTCCTTTGATCTGCTCGATTTTGTCAGCGGTTGCTCTTCACTGTAACATCACTGTCATGGAGATGATAGGAGGCAGATGGGCATCTTTGCCCAGAACAAATAAACTCATTAAAGCGCTAATCCATTTAGGAGTGAAGTGACACAGAGCTGCATTCGGCTCTCCGTGGATCAAATCAATTTAATAAGATGCTAATTTTCAGCGGGGGTCTCTGTAAATGAGAATCTGCTTACCTGCTGTTCCCAAGGCCTGACGGAAATCCATTACAGGGAATAAATATATATAAAAAAAAAAAATACTTTCAGACATGAAGATAGATCATTTCAATCATTTAGTCATCTTTAAGCTGCTCTAAACATGTATGAATTTGTTTCAGCTGTTGAACACAGAAGGACATATTTTAATCAAGATATTATGCCCCTTTTTTACAATTATAAAATATTTGTAAAATAATATTAAAAGTCTCAGGTGCCCCCAGTTGTGTCTGTGAAGTTTCAGCAAATACCTCACAGATCATTTATTATACTGTAGCATTGACTATGTCTATTTTTTGTAGAATCATGGTTTTTGTGCATGTCTCTTTAAATGCAAATGAGCTGTTGTTCCCCAGCTAGTGCTTTACATACTAAATATATATATTAGATCTGTGTGGTAGCAGAGTAATATACAGTAAATAAATCAATAAATCCACTGCTCTTGTCTGACTCTGACAGTGTTCTGGTCAGTTCAGTCAAAGACAGAACAGTAAGCATGTGTTGCTTGAACCTCAGAGCTGGTACAGCGTTGTCGCTTGGGAAAACAATGGCAGCGCTGTGGGTGGAAACGTGCAGATTAACGGGCAGTAATATTATAATACGATCCCCTTTCTATGTCAAGGTGGAGTGAAATCTGAGCAGCTTGCAGGGGAAGGCTGGGTTGTGCTTTTTCACATTTTCTGGGTTGGTAGATTATAGCACTTAAACACTGAAAAAGTCAGGTTTTCATGATATGTCAACTTTAAAGAATGCAAAAACTCATTTACTACCATTGTATAGAAAAAAATACTATGGAAGTCAATGGGTACCAGTAACTGGCTCTTCAGAAAGTCTTCTTTGTGCTCTACAGAAGAAACTCATACAGGTTTGTATGTTTGTATCTTGACAGAAATAACTAAAATAGAAGTTCCAGCATAGTCTCTTTGTCCAACTTTAAATCATTTGCCAAAATATTTAAATGACGTATTCCTTGGCTTATGTAAAATCTACTTTATATTGTTTAATTTGAACTAAATTCTGACTGATTTGGGGCACTTTCTTTTGGTCAGGCTGCAAGAGCAGTTTAAACCTGCTTTGTTCATATTAATGTTTACATGATGCACATTCTGAACACCTTAGATATAAAAATAAATATAGATCCAAGTAGTTCTGCTCGCAATTCAAGACTTTTTGATGCAAGAAATCTTGACTTTATATGTGTTCTTCAGGGCAAACATAAAGTAAAAAGTGTAAAATAGTCTCTTTAATGCCTTCTTGTTATAAATCCATAAAACTCACCAGCATATGGACGCACAGGTCTCAAAAGCTCACAGTCTGCATCATAAATGTTTGATTTTCGGCATGCCAGGGGCATAATAATGGTTAATGTGTTTTGTGTTTTGAAAAACACTGTTCATTTCCGTGTGTTATTTAGGAGTCGGAAAGCCAAGCACAGCTGAGGGGATTATATGAAATTCTTTGCATGTCATCATATAATTAAACTGTAAAGTGCCGGCATTGTTTTGTAACTGACATTCCCTCCTCTCTTTTTCCAGTGTCAATCACAGGCACTGTACTGGATACTTTTGAAAGACTATAAACACTTTAAATACCAAGCGCCAGTATTTTGGGGTTTTGTCGTATTGGTAATTGCCTATAATAATGTCAGCTGCTATAGAAAGTAAAGGGGTCAGATTTTTTCCAGTCACGATGGTTGGTGCTCACCGTGTAATTATGCACTTTTTGTAATTTGTCCAAAAGGAAAAAATCATCTTATCAGCATCTGTACAGTACTCTCCATTTTCTACAGACCTGCAATGTACCCTTTTCCTTCAAAGACAAAATTGACATGTGCTTTCAGCCTGAAACAGCACTTGCAGCCCATTTATGTTTTATTTTTAAATGAAACAGGAAATTTGACAAGAAATATAGGGAAAGTTTTCATATTATCCATCAGAAAATGAAAGTATTTTAAAGATGGCTCTTTATATGACAGGTGGTCGAAAGACCAAAAAGAAAAGTGTATATACAGCTCTGGAAAAAAATAAGAGACCGCTGCAATTTACTCCTAAATCAGTATCTCTCTGAGTATGACACGCATTTCATGCCAGTCTTTGTTAGATTTCTACACAAACATACTTC
>JAUYWG010000001.1:2028576-2044891 GCA_034779775.1 Enteromius afrohamiltoni
TCAATCCATAACCTGTTTTCCACAGTGAAAAAGTCATCTTGTGTGAATCAGGATAGAAATATGCACAGATCAAGAACCATTTACTAGCAAAAACAGTCCTAAACATATGTGTAGGTGGATTCTGTTGTGAGAGGATGACAAAAGGATGGACTGTTTCATTGTAGGAAGTGTTATAATGGATTATAGATGTATTTTAGCCAGCATTTTAAAGTTAAAAACTATTCTTTTTTTTTGTCTTACAAACGTGCAGCTTTTCACTTTGACTTTAATTGATCGACTGGAGTTGTGTCAATTACTTCTAATCCTTCAAGTGTTTCAATCCAATATATCATATGTCTTTGGAAGACTCAGTATATATTGCATAGGTTGTTTGAATCATTTTTGCTTTCCTGACAGCCCTATTCATTATACTGTAATGTAATGGCTTGGAACATCAATGGGGTTTAAAAGTGATGACAAACTGTAAAATGTGTGACCTTTTATGAACTATATTTTCATACCGTAATAATATCATTAATATTAAATACTTTAATATTATTTTATTATTTAATAGTGCGGTCAAACAACTAATCATGATTAATCACATCCAAAATATGTTTTTGTTTATATGTCTGTACTGTGTATATTTACTATGTATATATAAACATATATAAAATATTGTAATTGATTGATTGCAATAGTCACATTTTTACATATTTCTACGTTTTTCTATTAACATCAAAGCGTTGCAAATGGCCAGATAACATCCACAAGAAAAGACTGTGTCGCGCAAGGTCAGCGTAGTCAATTAAGTCCCCAATCATCATGAAATTGCTGCCTAATTGTGAATTTAAATTCAGTCTGAGTGTGTAATCACAGCTTCAGCGGCTCGGAAAAAAACCTGGTACGGTTTGAAAAGGTGTTAGACTCTGCCCATGCATTTTCTCTTCATGCATGGTTTTTTTATTGCACTAAAGAGGTTCAACTTTGAAACCGAGAGATTTATGTCATTTTGTTTTGAATATAATAGTTGACTCCCGCTAAGATGACGGGAACGTGATTGTAGCTGTCCGCACACACCTCAGCCGACTGACCTCCCACCGCTGCCAATTACCATTAATGTGCCATTCATCTATTTAAATCTGTGCCACCTGTCAAATATAGACCGCATTCCCTGCATAACCCACCGCTAAAGATGGCGCCATTCTCTCAGAACTGGGCCATGCCAAAGACACTCATGTACGGCAGCCAGGAGAAGCTATTTTCAGTCCAGTGCAAATGAGACTGCAGGCATCACGCTACGTGTCTGGCCTATAAACTTGACTGTGTACCTTACAATATAGAGATCTAAGTGATACGTAGCCCAGCTGATGACCCATGTGACCTAGACTTTAGGATATATGCTTGAGCACAGATCAAACTGTACAAGCCTAGTGCTTTTTATTTTAAATAAAAATTAAGTGTTGCTTTACCTTGGTAAAAGAAAAAATCTCTTGAGTTCATTTACTATTTTTTTTTTTTGAAGCTATTAACAAATGAGGCTATTTCTGTGCTGCTCAGTAATTATTTGAGAAGTGAATAAACAATTAAACAAGCACGTAATATTGAGATGAACAGATGAAAAAAAAATTTTTTATTTTTGAAAAACGAATATATTTCATTAAACTAATTGATAAATTTATTTATGTTGAGTGTTTATTAAAATCACAGCTTTTTTTTATCTTGTTTATTGATGACATACAGTTTTGTGTCAGAATAGAGTATAAGAAAGCTGCATATTCTTTATTATCCTTAATTATAAGATTACTTTTCAGTTTAGCACATTATTATGATTGTTATGTAAAAAATTACATTTTCTATATTGATGTATTTTCTGCTTTCATTTTATGTTTAGTTAAATTCATTAATTATTCTTAATTATAAAAAGTGTAATATTTTTAAATGTTTGTATTTTTTTTCAATTTAGCACAGCATTATTATTATTTTTATTATCATTATTTAATATGTTATATTACTATATATATTTATTTTCTGCTTTCATTTCAGTTAAAGTCTTAGTAATTTTGTTTTACTTTTTTCTTCATTTTTATTAGATTTCTTTTTAGATATATTTAATTTTTAACTTGAAATGTTAATAGAATATTAGAATATTGTGCTTATTTCTATTGCATTTATTTATTCATGAAAACCATAATCACTTTAGTGTCAGTTTGAGCATTAAATAACAGAAACAACACTTCCAGCAATTGCAAAAGAAATTATGATACTGTAGATTTGATGTTATTCATTGTTGTTTTTTTTTTCATTTTTATATTGATTTTTATATTGATGTTTCTATTTATTATGCTATTTTTTTTTCTGGGACTCTGCTGTCCTGAAGTTTTGTTTTAAAGATGGTTATGACTGAAGTTGTGACTATACGGCAGTAAGGATAGAAATAGGTCAACAGCTTCCAAGTTTGGAATATTATTAAATATTCAAAGTCTGGAAATGAGTGCGTAGTTGACCTTTGCAAGCCGTTCCCTTTCTGTGCATCAGTATCAAAAGCGTGGGAAGCTGAAGTCAGTGTTGTGGAGTGAGACGCTGAGGTGGGCCTGTCCAGACACCTTCTTCCCTCAGACGCCCCTCACAGCTTTGAAAGGATTGACCTCTCAGATATGACCTCTGGTTTAAGCCTAATTCCTGCCCTGCTCAGCCTCCCCTCTCGCTCCAGTAAGTCCTAACCTCTCTCTCTCTGTTCTTCTGTCTGCAGACCTGAACGAGTGTGGCCTGAAGCCTCGTCCATGTAAACACAGGTGCATGAACACGTACGGGAGCTACAAATGCTACTGCCTAAACGGCTACATGCTGCTGCCTGACGGGAGCTGTGGAAGTGAGTCACATCTCCTTGTTTGCACGTGGTGTCCAGCTGTGTCGATCGCCGTCTCGTTCAATAGCTCTTCACCGCTCTGCTTGAAACGTATGATAGTGCTACCCAGCAGGGACACCAGTGTGTGTGTGTATACTGTTTATACTTGCTAGATTTCCACTGGCTTTCAAGCAGGTTGTTCCAAAACAGCTTTTGAAAAATTATATAGTGCAAAAATTGTATAGGGCATAAAAATTCTATTTTTTCAAGTGTGTATGTTTTTAGAGTAAATTTAATTAGAGAGGAATTTTATATACCAAAATGATTTGATTAGATTTTTCATAGATGCATTTAAAAGTTGTTGTTTTTTTCCCCCCATGTAGAAAAAAAAACACTATTCTTTGTTAAAAAATTTTTATTTTTAGTTTCATTTAGATGATAAACCAATGATATTTTGATGATATTTTATTATATTTAATTTATTTCCCCCATACATAGATCGGATAATCTGATTTTCCCATACACAAATCCGATGATGCAAGACTGCACAATGCAAAACCCCCCAAGATTTTGCTTGTTATTAATAGTTTTTATTTTTTATAGTTTTGTTTAGAGAAGAAAATATAAGCAGAATTATTTGATTTGATTTAATTTAGTTTGGTTTGATTTTACAAATATGTGCCCCTGGCTGTAAAAACCCAGCTAAAATCAGTTTTTGTTATTTTACTGCATAAAATCATCCTTCATAAGGTAAAGAGCATTCTGTTAAAATATATATCTTTAAAATTGGTAAGAGCACACCAAAGACTGAAATCGTAGTGAAATGAATAGTTGAAATCAAACATTGATTTCTTTTTGTCTCATAATAAGATTTAGATGGAGAATGCATGATCACATACGCGTTCACAATTTTCCTTCCTGGACATTCTTTTCCCACTGCGTGTTTTTAAGTCTCTTCTGCCATACACTAATCAATCTTCAAGCTCAGGGCGTCCCTTAGCCCTGCAGAGAGTTTTCAGATGACTCACAAAAAAATATGAGAAAGCTGTGAACTTCAACCCTGCCAGTAAAGGCTGAATCTTATTGCTGGCCTTGAGCGATTCTCACTACAGCAAATGGCCCGTGCCCGTGCTTGCCCGGTGCTAAATGTGCTTCCAGAGGCCTGGAGATTCCACTCTGTGATAAATATTTTCTCACCTCCCCACAGCTCACACTTCAGCAAACACCACTGAATCACAGACTCAATCAAAGTGTGACGTGGGTGGTACAGTGCGATCGCAGATTATTGCATAGTTTCGAAAGGTTGGGTGCTGCACTGATAAAGAGTCTGAATGGGTCTACATGTCTCGCTCAAATTATTCATAACTTCATATCATTAGATGAAAAAATAATAATACCATAATTGCCAAATATGGTTCTTCTAAACTAACTTCTAAATATAACTTATTTTTTAAAAAGCAGTGTTATTTTTATTACTATTCATATTATTGTTTTAAAAAAATGTATTAAATGTGTAAAAACATCCATATATTCTATCATATAAATTATTATTATAATTATTATTTAATTAACTATAACAACAATAATAAAACATGGTATTAACAATGGAAAATTAATTAAAAAAAACATAATAAAACATTAATATATTTGATCACATCAATTAATAATAATAATAATAATAATAATAATAATTTAAATAATAATAATAACAATAATAGTAAATTAAAAAAATAAAGCTTGTTATTTACCTGGCATTAAAAATAATTATTAATAAAAATGCATTTAGAAAATATCTATAATATCTTTATAATATATCTATAATATCTTTATATTTATAATATCTATTATTATTCTTTTTGTATTACCATAATCATCATCCCAAAAAAATATCATTAACAGCAACAACAACAAAACATGGTATGAATAATGAAAAATAATGATAAAGAACACATTTAAAACATTTTATTATATCAAATTAATAATATTTGTTATTATTATTGTCATTATTGTTGTTGTTGTTATAGAAATAAACAAAGTTGCTGAGACTATATAATATAAATAAATCAATATACTGGAAATATCTCAAATAAAACTTGGTTTTGAATAAATGTTGCTTACAATTTCATTCAGACTGCCCTTTTAATTATATTTTAATATTGTTTTTATTTAGAATACTTCCTCCGGGCCCAGTATATGGATCTATCACTTGATCTAGTCAACAAGAATATAGAGATTTTGTAACGCATCCATCCGTTCCCTTCTCATTTTGCTTCCTTCAAGACTTTAGGGAATAATTGAGTTTTATTTTTGTTTTTCCACCTGCATTAGCCGTCTCCTCCTCTCCGGAGTGTTTTTTACCTCGCTGTCTCGTGAACAGCGGCTTCTAGTGTTACGAGCCCCTCGACACCAGCAGAGAATGTAGAGTGGTGTTTCTCCGCAGGGCTAATAGATCACTGCACAATCTAATAACACAAGGTTATCTGCTTCACCGCCCATTTCCTTCAAGGCCACGGAGCTAAATGTAGAATAGTGTTGTTCCCTTCTCTGACCTGTGGCCTTGCACCCCATTTAATGGTGATTCATCTTTTGCCTATGTTCCTTTGCTTGGCTGCTTATGGAACATCTACTGTATAGGTGCATTTTGCTTTTCATGTATATCTCTTGTACTTACAGTAAGTGCTGAAAGTGTCAGACATATGTGAGTGTAAAATAAGTGCTGAATGTGTTTCTGTCAGATGCCCGAACATGCAGCATGGCCAACTGCCAGTACGGCTGTGAAGTAATGAAGGGAGAAGTTCGCTGCCAGTGCCCTTCTCCAGGCCTGCAGCTGGCTCCAGACGCCAGGACCTGTGTGGGTATGTGTTCATGGGTAACGCATTTCTGCAGCAGATGATCGCTGCTTTAAACGGGAATCAAAGATTCCTCGAGCTTTAGAAATAACATTTTATTGGTAAAAGATCAAATCTTTAATTAAAAACCGCCAATAAATTAGCTGTCAATAAAGTGTCATTTAAATGTATATAAATTTCATATATATTATACATTATTTATAAATGAACATTACTCTTTCAACTCTTTATTTGTTAGTATTTAATAATTTAATAACTTTTCAGTTCTCCAAATGTAAGCATTAGCAATGCCATTCATTAAGAAAAAAAATCAATAAATATGATCAAGTTTGCATAAGTATGTACAGCATATATAGTAATATTACATAATTGTTACATTTAATAAAATGTAGATATTTTGTTATGTATATTTTTTAATTTTATCGGATGTTTTAATGGTAGATTTATATATATATGTATGTATGTTTGTATATAATTTTTAGTGCTGTCAAATAATTAATCGCAATTAATCGTCTCCAAAATACAAGTTTTTGTTTACATAATATATGTGTGTACTGTGTATATGACTTATGTATATATGAATACAATTACATGCAAATAAGTAATGTTTAACTATTAAATATATTTCTATGTAAAATAAAACAAGAATATTAATATATAAATGAATAAACATAAATATTTTCAAAACATTTACTGTATGTGTGTTAATTTATATATACATAATAAATATACACAGTACACACATATATTATGCAAACAAAAACTTTTATTTTTGATGCAATTAATTGTTTGAAAGCACTAATTATTTTTAATGATTTTAATGATGGTATTTTTAATTTGCTATCATTATTTGCTATTATTTTTAATGCTTTTAATGAAATGATGTATATACGATGCTAGAAATGCCATTTCCAGCAAATGAACATACAGTACTGATAAAATGTATAGTCCTATACAGAAATTGGCTTGCATGAAAGAATCTGTTAATATGCCTAACCGTAAATAGATATAGATAGAAGAAAAAAAAAAAATTGAAGAAAAAATGACCCTTTAAGTCAAAGGAACAGAGAGTGCAATTTCTTTGTGCTCTTGTCATCTTTTAAAAAAGGTGACATGATCTAGACTTTTTTTTGTTCTTGTGGCTGTCAGACAAGATGACACAATTTTGCTATCACACAAAACATTCGCTTTCATTCACGGCTGCGTTCCTGCTCCTTAAAGATCGCAATAGTCTTTGACAACAGAGCTCAGCTTCTGTCTTTAGATCCGGTAATTATGCGGTAAGTGCTTGGAAATTTCATTGTGGCATTCGTTA
Source organism: Enteromius afrohamiltoni (assembly GCA_034779775.1). NCBI lineage: Eukaryota > Metazoa > Chordata > Actinopteri > Cypriniformes > Cyprinidae > Enteromius > Enteromius afrohamiltoni. The sequence goes on from JAUYWG010000001.1 coordinate 2,035,568, forward strand.
ATGACTGCATTAGTGGCATACCATATTCTCAGAGACCACATCTTACATAAGCCCATATTCACATCTTAACCACAGTTCACTAAATCACAAACAGTATGCGACAAATTGAGTCAGTTAACCCGTGGCACTTCTACACACACATTTGGCTCCGCTCTTTACATTTTCCCCACCTTTCTGCCTTTTTCTGGAGGCTATGAGGAAGGGAGCGCAGAGAAGTGTGAGGACCATCAATCAGAAACTGACCATCTTAATGTTTCACAGCACAGGTGTTCAACTCTTCAGGTGTTTCAGCAGAGGACTTTTATTGCTCCGAGGAGGGCAGCTTGTGTTAGACGGATGTCTGTACATGCACACAAATGTGTCGAGTTTGCTGCACGTTGCTTGATGCATATCGCAATTTAGCTAAACCGTAAATGCAGCATATGCCAACAGAAAATATTAAAGTATATATATATATAGAGAGAGAGAGAGAGAGAGAGAGAGTAATGCGCAGAGAGCCAGTCAGCATCTCCAAAATGATTCCTGACAGCATTATGCAACATATACAGATGACAGATTGTGTATTTTAACTGAAAAACCTCCAAGAACCAGACTTTAATAAACTGAGGCCTTTTTAAGCTTGTAAAAGAGTGATGGAGCGGTGTGTTTGTTTTGCAGATGTGGATGAATGTGCCACGGGTCAAGCGGTTTGTCCACGATTCCGTAAGTGCATCAACACATTTGGGAGTTATATCTGCAAGTGCCATGATGGCTTCGACCTGCAGTACATCAACGGGAAATATCAATGCACAGGTGAGCCCTTCTGAGTAAATACAGAGCACGTGGTTGTTCGTCATTACCTTCACTGAAAGCCAAAAACCTTTCGAACAATGTAAATTAGTATAGGCATGTTTTTTATTCGAAGATTCTGAAATACTGATAGCTTTGCTTTTGTTTTGAACTTATCTCTCAAAAACGGGTTTACACTTTACTCACATCCCTGCCAACAGCACATGTTCTGTGCCAAGTTTGGGTTTTAAATAATGCAGTGCCAATTGTTTTTAAAAAACCTTTCACATTTTTCTGTTTTATAAATAGGTAACAAGATCACTTTTTTTGGTCTCATAGGACCAATGCACCAAATTGCTTTGGCTAGTTGTGAGAAATGATTGCATGTATCCTTCATTATTAGCACATACATATAAAGCACATATTCTGCATCCATAATCAAACCCAATGCCTAAACTTAACGACTACTAATAAGCAGCAAATTAGAAGTTTATTGAGACAAAAGTGGTAGTTGTGGTTTGTTAATAGCCAAAACCGGACTTTAAAATAAAGCATGACCAAAAATGGTGTGTTATTGTTATTATCTTGTCTTAGATGTTCAAAATAGATTTTCTTAACCAATTAGCACTATGCTAAGTAGTCATGCATCACAATTTTCACAGCTTTCTGTAAATATAAACAGCAAAAAGGGAAAAAAATAATAAAGTAAGCTTACAGTAAGCAGCACTTCTCCTAAAGTCAGTTTCATGCACACACTGTGAATGAACTACAACAGCAGTGCTGGATTACAATATTAACTGATGATGCTGTTTTCAGCTGATGTCTGAAAAATTAATTGCAAAATGAATACAATAAATACTATTTTGTAATACCATTTTGTATTGTGCAATACCATTCCACTGGTGTTATAATAGCTCACGATGTTGTATTTTTAACCAATGAGGTGAGCATAAGTGACTCCACTGAGAAGCATTAAAAAAATCTCCATCTTTTAGTATTTTAGCGCATTAGGTTTTTGAACGGAGCCAATGACTGCCTGCTTTAATTTTTTTTTTTTAATTTATTTTAGATGTAAATGAATGCTCTTCAAATCAACACCAGTGCAGTCCTTACGCCACCTGCTATAACACACCTGGTTCGTACAAGTGCAAGTGTAAGGATGACTACAGAGGAGTGGGCTACGACTGCAAACGTGAGTGTGCAATTACTGCAACTGACAAAAATAATGTTTTATTGACATGCAACGGTTAATAAAGTACTGTACAACAATAGGATCCTTTCCACAAAAGGTTCCTTATAGTGGAAAATGGTTCTTTATGTTATTAAAATGTTCTTCAGACTTAGAAAATAATGCTGATGGCTGAATGATTCTTTAAGGAAAAATTTTATATCTTGCACAATATGCAGTGCTACAGTAGATCCAAACTGAGAATAAAATTAATATCACAACAATAAAAACATCTCATTTGGATAAACAAACACACTCCATGCAAAAACTAATCACGTTACAGCTCAGGCAACAATTTAATTGGTGCCCATCTGTTCTAAGTTACGGTGATTTTGATTAATTTGGATTAAAAGCAGCTGTATGAAGTAAAATAAGCTGGAACGGTGCTTTCAAAAGCACTTCGAGATAACCGTTTGGAAAGGCTTAAGTCAGGCGTCATTAGTATAAAGGCTTTCAAGCACAAGAGCTGAGGCAAGGTTATCATTAAGAGGTGGAAGGCATACGGTCGTCCCTCGAAAGCAGATAACCAAGCAAAAGGCTGATCACAGATGCTGCCAGAAGATTGATGGACTTAGAAGGAGCTACAGGCCATTTCTGTGCCAAAGAATGATCTTACTTCTATGGGAAGGTGGCAACAGAGTAAAGACATTTTAAAAAAAAGTTTGATCTAGTGGTAAATTACTGGCTCCTTAATGCTGTGACTTCTTTCAGGCTCAAGTGTTTATTACACATTTAAACGCTATTACCTAGAACTAAATGCAATGTCTCAAAATGTTTTTTTCTCCTGCACTGAACAAGAAATCTCCACTTAGTAAATCTAAGTAAATCTTACTTTTCAGTTTTATTCCCGTCTATATTCTAAAGGTTTCGGGCTGTTGACAGTATTTTCTGATTTATGAAATGATAAAAAGAGTTATCCAAAATGTAAAAACTCAATAATAAACAATAATTTAGAACCTGGCATTATCCAGGAACTTCATGCAAATTTGTGCATTTTTATAGTAGATTATTTATTATTTATATATTTAAAAATTAGACAAACATTTGTCTTGATTTACTTATTTGATTAATTAACTGGGAAAGTATGTTGATATGTTTTAGTTACAATATTCTTTTGACTTGTGGGGTCTCACTATTACTAAAACTGCAGTTACAACATTGTGGTAAATGTTCCTTTTTGTAGAAACTTTCTTCCCTTTCTTTGACTTGGTGCACTTGTCACTAAAGAAAAGATGATGGATGGTGCAAAATCTTGATAAAAGCCGCAGCCACAGCCAGGAAGTTGAACATAGGTAGACAATGTCCCATAGCACAATGGCAACAGAACGAAGAGTGACTGAATGACAAGAAGGACAATGTCTACGAGTGACAGCGTTCCGACTCAAATATTCAGAAAATCTTTGGAGTGAACTGAGCTGGACAGTCCGTCAGTGGTTGCAATGCATATTTATTATGTTATATAAATTATATATGAAAAAATCTGCAATACTGTTTAATGGTAATGATTTTTTTTCTTGTCACTTATGCTTAGGCAATACTTAATAAAAAAAAAATACCAGCCCAGCCTCACGGCAATTTGTACATATTTTATGAGGTGGCTAATTCGTACGACCTTACTTACCAATTCATTAAATATTTGCTAAATCGTATGTATTTTACGAGTTACCAATTCGTATGAATTTGCAAGAATGACCTACTCCTAACCCCGCCCCTAAACCTACCCGTTCCTGGGGTTTAGACAAATCGATGAAATGAGTCAAGTCGTACAAATTTTGTAGGAATTGGCACAAATGTGCCACCTCATATGAATAAGTACAAATTGTTACAAATACAGTAAAAACTGTAATATTGTGAAATATTTTTAAAATAACTTTTGACGACAATGCTGAATTAGCTGCTTAAAAGAACATTTCTTATTATTATCAGTACAGTTGTGCTGCTTAATATTTTTGTAGAAATCTTTTTCAGAATTCTTTGATCAATGGAAAGTTCAAATGAACCGCAAGTGTGTGAGTTTAAACTTAAACCATAGTACATTAGTTTACTTTTACTTACATGATTTACTGAAAAATGTGGTATACAAATTACATTAAATACTTAAAACAATTGCTGGCAATAATCCTGGTGATTGATTTGAAGTTTAAATAGTATGTGGCTGAAGGAATTTGTTGTTGAAATGCTTAAGATTTGTTAAAGAAATTCTCTGTCTCGCCAATCATCATTCTGTCTGGAATGCTTTTGTCTGCTGTGGCTTTAGTCAGGACTGAGTTCAGGTTGATAGCTGCCGTGTTTTTAATCTTCGTGAACAAAGAGAGGCTCACCATGAGCATCAGGTGACATCACTCCACTGCTTTTACACACCACTGTCAGCGGCTTTATCTGTGTGGTGTTATATGGACTGCTGTAGTTTTTGATTTTATTGTTGTTTGTTAAGTGGACAAAAATACAGTTGTTTTAAGTCTGAGACATGTTTTAATCAATGTTAAACCAGTGAGGCAACCCTCCTCAGCATCTGGTCTAGACACTTTCAGCCAGGTGTAACTCAGAAGCGCTGAAAGGGTTGAATTACTGCTTTTTTGGGAATTACATATCAAAGCTCCTGTGAAACCTGAGAAAGCATTGTGACATTCATTCCTTTAGTGTTAAAGATGACACAAGGACGAAGGTTTGCGCTTCTGGTATTCATGTCGAATGTGATGGATGGCTTTTGTGCACTACTTGTACATACAAGCTGAAACCATCCTTTTTATTTCTAACTAAAATGAATGGTAAAATTCAACATTAAAAAGTCAACATTAATGGTCTGTTTCTTTGATTAGAATTTTTATTTGGCATAATTATGATGAATTAAAAAGCTGTAGAAACAGAAAATACAACACAATTTTTGCTTTTTGGCATTTTTCAACTGATTAATCTAGTTTTATTATTATTGTATTGAATGAATGAATGAATGACACATTTACATAGCTACTGCCATTCACCCAAAGCGCTTTACAATCATGTGGGGGGGTATCTTCTCAACCACCACCAGTGTGCAGCATCCACTTGGATGATGCGACGGCTGCCACAGGACAAAGCCGCCAGTGCACTCACCACACACCAGCTACAGGTGAAGAGGAGAGAGAGATACAGCCAATCAATGGATGGGGATTATTGTATTATTATATTATTGTATAAATCAGATCCAAAATAAGTGTAGTCCTTAGTTTTTGTTTACAAAATATATATGTGTACTGTGTGTATTTATTATGTTTATATAAATATACACACACGCATTTATATATTTAAGAAAAATTTAATATTGTATATTACATTTATTTATATGCATTAATATAATTATAATATATATAAATTAAACAATATTTAAACCATATATATATATATAATAAATCAATATTATATTTTAAATATTTTGTATAATTATTTAAAATGTATTTCTAAATAAATTGAACAATATTACATTAAATGTATAACTATATAATTTTTTATTTTCATAATTAAAATCTTTCAATATAAAAATAAGTACATTTTGACCAATATTTATTTGGTCAGGCTTAGAAATTAACTTGACGACCACTTAAACCATCTGAATGGCAGCTTTGCTAGACCTGTGCAATGAAGAAAACAACCGGTTAAGCTTAACTTTACTTCCAATTAAACTAAGAATCCCCTTTGTTCTCCTTTTAGCTATCCCAAAGGTGGTAATTGACCCACCACGACCAGGAAAGACCACGCCGAGCAACAATAACAATAAAGGGGGCAATAAAATTCCAGGCTCAGACCAGAAGAGGACCACAACAATCAGACCACCTGTGACGGCTAAACGAATCTCACCTATAAAAACAACAACAACAACCACTAAACCTCCTCCACCCAAAAAAATCACCCCTCCAGCGAGAGTCCCAACAACCACCACCCGTAGGCCTCTCATCCCGACACGTAAACCCCCTGTGGTGGTGACAACCAAACCTAAGCTTCCGCCCCGGCAGCAGCCGACCACAAAAGCCCCGGTGGTTACAGCGGTGGTTCCCTTGATCCCGACACGCAGACCTATCATCCCGTTTGTGACACCAGTTGATAACAGCATTAAAAACATTACCCAGAAACAAAGAGGGGATGTTCACAGTAAGTAAATCTGCTTCAATATTGTTCAGTTTGTCACAATTCCTCTGCCTTAGAGTATGATCATAATAATTAAATTTAGGCGTCTCACACAGAAGTGACTTTTAAAGCAAGTGACGAATCAAAGTAAGAAACACTTTGCCAAATCTGTGTCGGGAAATCTTTTAGTCTTGCATGAAATTCCCAATCACTTGGATTGCTGTTGAAATGACTGGACTTTGCTTGTGAAAATTCGTCAAATATCAATACATATGACTGGACCGTACTATGCAGGGGTGTCCAGTCCCACTCCTGGTGCACCAGTGTCCTGAAGAGTTTTGCTCTGAACTGCCTTGACACACTTTCCTCAAAGTTTCTAGTAATCCGAAACAACTTGATTTGCTGGTTCAGGACTGAAGCTAACCCAGAGGTGTGCAGTTTTGGTCTTTGAGGGCCAATGTTCTTAAAAGTTAACTTGTCCCAATGTACCTGCCTGGAAGATTTTAATGAGTCTGAAGACATTGACTACTATGATTCAGGTAAAATTAGGTTTGGAGCTAAACTCGGAAGGACAGTGGACCTCCAAGAGCAAGACTGGACCACCCCTGCATTAGCCTGAAAGTATTTGGAGCCTGAATTGACCCTTTGCAAAGACCCGCCATTCTTAGTTACTGTTGCTATGTCCAACAAGGCATGGTGCTCTCACGCTACACATCTTGTGAAAAATTGTGCAGCAAAGAGTAGACTGACACCAGAGCATGTTAGTTCTGTTATATACTTCTGTTCCTCTTTACTAGTAACAGCATGAAATAAACCAACCTGCTCTCATAAAAATATGTACCTCTGTGCACATTTTGTTCAACATAATTTTTATGTGCCGCAGTTTCAAAGAAAAATGTCCACTGAGTGACGCTAAAACACAGGTTCAGTATGTAAACCCTGGCACATTAGTATTACATTAATATAGGTATGGATTGAGACGGTAGTGTTACTACCGGATAGTGTTAACAATTGCAAAACTGATATAAAAAGGCATTTGTTGATGCAGTCGTGTCATTTCAATTACCTATTATGCAGTTTGTTGGACAAAAAAGGCAGATGTAATTGCTTGTCAAGCTCCACAAGGATCATACATTTAGCAGTTTTGAGATGAACACTTGACAAACATTTGATGTCTACAGATTTCAGTCATATTTCCATGTCCAGGTCAACTGGAGTTACTGTAGGAGACAGTTGCTATGGGAGTTTAAGATACGTAATTAACTGACTTGTTTCAAAGCCTTTTGATTCCATAGGGTGTGCTATATCATTTATGATTCAGAAACATGCTCCCCAGTGCCGCCTCAGTGCACTCTTTGCTGAGCTTGCACTAGTCTACGCAACAGTGTACTGTTTTGTAACCAGTGCGTGAATTCAGAGGAGAACCGCTGAGTGCATCATTTGGGACCGAGCCATGAAGGCCTTTGGAAAACCATTTCTAGGCCCGAAGGACTATGTTGTTTCCTTCATGTTCATAAGCTTTTTTTTGGCCATCTCCTGGGCTTCCCACAAGGCAGATTTTTCAGGGAAGCAAATGGCACCCCAAAGCCTCCTATCCCGATGACAGCACCTAATGAAAACAGAAGACACACCTAGACACCACATTAGCAGGCAGCCCTGCCTCAAGACATAAATCAGTTACCCTGCACTGCCTTTGAGGGCTCAAATAGGCCTAATAAATAATGATGCCTCCGAAAATAAATGTGGGGAAATAAAGCAAATAGACTGCTAGGGATGAAGTATAATTATGTCTCCTTGATCAATTAGAAGCAATAACAAGCATGTCAATGTTGAACAGCCCCAACATGAACACCTGCAGTGTTCAGAAATGCCCCCGAGGTGAAGTTGGTTTATTATATGTTCTTATTAGGTTCGAGGAAGGGCTGCACATAGTGCTTTCACAAGCAAAGACTTGAGGGATAATTGAAATCAATAAACTAATCACACACTTGACTTGCATCCAGCTGTTATCCTGCCATATATTTGACATACACACTCTAACTCGCCACCAATAATACTCTGTTAAGTCTGCATTTTGGTTATAGGTTAAAGAATTGAGGGGATGTTTGTCTTGTCCTCAACATTTATTTGTTTCAACTAAGCTGTTAAGGTACAAGAGGCTTTAGCCATTGCTATACTCACAATATACTGTAATGTCTTACTAATGCAGTCTTTAATAATGTCTTGTTTCCAGCCAAAATATCTAGAAATGTTCAAATCAAGAAGGATTTTCGAGACAAGAAAAAATATTGTTTTTAAGGGAAAAAAAAGTTTTACTTGAAACAAGCTAAATAATCTGCTAATGGGATAAATAAAATAATCTGGTTTTCTGTTTGAAATAAGATTATTTAGCTTGTTCTAAGCAAAAAGTCAATTCATTTGAACATGGGTATTTTTCAACTTGTCTAGAAAATCCTAGAAACAAGACAAAAACATCTATTTGCAGTGTGCATAAAGATTAATCATTTGCTCATCATAGTCTAACTGTTTGTTTTCTTTTCTCCCTTCTAGTACCACGAAATCCTAGCCAGAACAATGTGCTTGATATCGATTTAGACATTGAGCTGGGCAACACAGAAGAGGAGCTGAAGGATGACCCAGGTAAGAAACGGCTGCTTTTGTTTTGGTTGAAACTGCGAAGCGTTTGATGTTGGCTGTAGTCTGTAGATATATTAGAAACAGAAATACCGTACTATACTGTGTATATTTGCCATTAACTTACAGGCATCTCGTAGTTATTAATTTTGACTTATGATGTGACTCCAGATGAATTGGCTCGCGGTGTGAGGTGAACAGCTTTCATTGGCCTTCATGAAATGCACGCTGCGCTGAACCCTGTGGGAAATTCAGGAATAGCACAGTTTTGAGTTACTTTTTATTTAGCCGTTTCACTTGCAAGGGCAGTTCCCCTGGAGGGATCTGTTCACTGTGTTACTCAGGGCCATGATGATAATAGAGGATCTCAGTTAATGGGCATCTTGAATCGATCCCGTAACGCTGGGAATAGCAGCTTAGAGCCTTAACCAGTATTTTGATTGTTTGCAAACAGGGTGTGAAATTAACACTCGCCACCAGCCACATGCTTTATTTTTATCTAGCAGTGTGGAGGGCGACCTATAAGACACAAGCCACTGATGGGAAACAATTTAATGAAAAAACTAAATTATATACTGTATGTGTGTGTATAT
>JAUYWG010000001.1:2054070-2069844 GCA_034779775.1 Enteromius afrohamiltoni
TTTATGAAAGGGGAAAATTAGCGTTTTTACACTATCCTTGAGAAATTTTAAAACAAACTATATAACAAACTTTCCATTAAGACCCTAAAGAATCATATTAGCTTGTGGAAAATTGGCTTTGTATGACCCCTTTAAGAGTACAGCCAGCTCCTAAAGCATTGCTTTCAAACAACAAAGCACAACTATGGCAACTCTGCAAGTACATTTTTAAAAATTCCTCCTTTGTTCTTCGAGTTGGTGTTTTTACCAATTTGACCAGTTTCTGATGTTCTAAGGTCTCATGAGTCACACTGAATGCAAAAAATACAAGGGTACTTAAAATAATTTATAAATGTTACAAAAGATTTTTTACTTTCTATTTGTCAAAGAATTTGGAAGAAATTTCAGTTTTAATGAAAAACAGTAAGTAGTTAACTGTTTTCAGAATTGATAAAAATAAGTGTTAAAATAAATAATAAAAAAATAAAAATAAATATTACTTAACCAGAAATTTAGCATATCAGAATGATATGACATGTGACACTAAAGATAGGTGGTAAAATTCAGCTTTCATCACAGAATATATAAATTACATTTTAAAATATATTTACAGAATACAGTATATAATACAGAAAACAGTTATGATACAATTTCAAAGTTTTTTTTTTAAACCGTACTTTCAATCAATAAATGCAGCCTTGGTGAGAATAAGGGACAAGAAAACCTTTTTTTTTAGATTTTTTTTTCTATTTGCAGTATCATTAAGACTGAAAGGATACTCTTCAAGGCTCCGGATGTCCACTGCCAAAATCTTAGGTTTCCCAGTCCTGGCCCTCTTGACGGGAGTTTTAAAGCAAGCCGGTCCACTGAGCTCACACAGGTCGATGAGGTCTTCCACAGAGATACGCGGAGACACTTCTGCTTTCAGCTCGCTCAGCTTGAGTGGCTCACGGCTCTGAGAGTGAAAAAAATATGTGGTAAAACAACAGATTTTAGCAGTACTGAGTGTTTTTTTTGTGTGTGAGAGAAAGTGATGAGTGGGTTGAAAGTAAGACTAGTAAATGTTAGCCAGTTAGTGTTAAGCACGAAAAACAGTGAAGAGACATGGAGTGCATTTCATGAAAACACACATATGTTCAATTTCTGCTTCCTGCACCCTGACAATACCGGTATCCCTCAAGGATCTGTACTTGGTCCGATACCATTCTCCATTTAAACCACATCACTTGATTCTCTCATCCAAATGCATGGCTTTTATGTGTCACGACCATGTCGAAATCAGGGCTCCTTTTCATGCCTCTATCTGTTTTCACTTCTGTGATCTCATATCCCTCTGACATCTCAACCTGAATGAATAATCAACACCTCAAGCTCAACCTGTCAAGACTGAGCCGCTCTCAAATTGGCTTTTGACTCTCAAACACAGTGGTTACCTCGAGGTGAGTAAAAACATTCAGATAACACATCTCAGCAATCACACAGTCTTATGGCATTATGATGCACAACTCCAGAAAAAATATTTTCCTTGACCTCAAATTCTCATTAAAACTTTTTTCCAAAATGGAGGAGGCTTAGATTATTCACCCGATCCTAACCCACAAGTAAATACAAACTGTGTTAAATGGTGTTTAGATGTCAGTCCGATGATCTTTTCCTGTCTGTGTAGGTGGGAATTAAAAGTTCTGCAAGATTAGAGGTGTTATATTCATGCGACAGCACACTAGCCTACCTGGATGTGCTGCATGACCCCTCAAGGGTATCCAAAATACTGGTGCTTAATTTAACAGTTAGAAAATCTGTCACAAGCTGTTGTCAGAAATCCTCCCACTTCTATCTTTGATGAAGTATACATGGGGTGCACAAATGTGCCCGGATCAAAATCAAGAAACACCTTTTCTAGCCTATCATTCCAGCCAATGTCCTGGGCCCCTGCCGTCTTAAACTCATTATCAAACCCTTTTTTCCTAACTCGGTTTGGGTAATTAACTCCATCTAGCCTCCACATGTAAGGAGCCCACCTGCCTGGAAATTTCTCCATCTGTGCCACATCCCAACTTTTAACAGAGCAGCAAATGGTCCAGTTGAACTAAAAATAAAACCATTATTTCACACATAAATATAATTTCTCCTACTCGGCTGAAAAGCAATACAGCAATATCCTAGCTCTAATTGGCACTTCAGGTTCAGGCACATTAGCTCTTTATCAGAAAGGCATTATTTAATATGCACAATAGGCGTGGATAACAATCACTTCTCCTGTTCTTCCTCTCTACACCTTACCGAATTACCAAGCAAATCATCTACAGCAACCACAGACAGCGAGTGAATTACAAAAACTTATAATATACACAATATAATGTGTAGAGTGTCATTTTATAAAAAACACTTTGTTAAGCAATATTGTTGTTTTCCAGATGAAAGAGCTACACATTCTCTATCTGCACTCAAACAGAAAAGCAAGCTGAGGTTATGATTACCACTTTTATAAACAATGTTCATATTGGCTCAAGTATATGGTACCAAGAAGAACTTTAAAAGTCTTTCCACTGCACGAAATCTTTCCATTGCACAAAAGCATCTTTAGGAAAAAGCTTCTTTAGATGAGAAAAAATGTTCTTGGAATTATCCAATTATCAAGTATTTTCCCTGTTTTGCTGTAGGAGTTTGTATAAGCAACGCCACAGAGCAATACGTCATATATAAAGCAAACTGATAAATCCAATTGTCCAATTGAAAAGCACCGACTGTGATGGACAACTGCATATAAATTACATGCGTGTACTGCAAAGAAGAAAATTCCCCACAAAACAACTATTAAACTGTGCAATTGATTAACGACATCTTATGCTTGTGAGCCATGCGGCATTAACGGTAAAAAACCCTAATAACCATGCGCATTATCGCTGAATTCCTCACTTCTCAGCACAGGACTCTGAAACAAAGGGCAACAGCACAGGAAAGGGCAGTGAGGTGGGGGGGGTATCTCGTAAATGTCAATGTTCAGTAGCCCATGAAATCAGTCCAATCAGTCACGGAGTACCAGCCTCCCACAGAGTGCAGCCAATTACCTATGAGGTCACCTTAGCAATGGAGGTAAGTTTGAGGAATGGAGGGCGGCTGATGTCCAATGGATTCTGGTATTAAAGTGCATTAGATCCGCAGGGCCCATGGCATTCTCATCATTGCCTAAAGGAGGCCCTTGTGCCCTGGCTTCAGATGCTCTAAATGCAGGCAAGAGTCTTGACCTTTCATTATCAGTGGTGACATTTCAATAGGCCGTAAACTTGCCCGTTTGGATGCTCAGTGATTTCGGAAAACGGCAAGAGATTCGAAAGGCACTGAGCTGGTCTGATCGGCTCGAAGCGGCAAATGTTTCGTCTCAAAGATTAAAGAAGCTGGCTTTAAAAATGGAGAAATAACCAAATCCATGCAAACATTCCAGTGGGTATTTACGGTCTGAAAAGGATTACCAGTGCAAATCTGGAAACAAGCTTGTGTTTGAAAGGCTTAACTTCTACATGACAGGAGCTGTCAAAAGATATATGCTATCTTCTATCAAAAACGGCGAAAGAAGGAGATTTGGCATGAATTCTGTCGTGTGACGATGCCCTGTGGAGTGTGAGAGGCATTTAATCGTCCAACATTTGGCTGCAGTGGAACAGGTGATACGTGTAGGCTGCTGCACATCAGAGAGTCTAGAAAGTCTGAAACCAGAATAATAATACAGATCTAAGACTGAAGGAATAAGACAATAGTCTGCTCACTTCCTCTGTCCTGACCAATCCGAGCCAAGCGTCACATGCTGGAATATACCACACACACACAAAAAAAAAACATGCATTTTGTTGCATGCAAAATAATTATATTTCCCAGATACACTGCTGTTACATTTGGGTCGATATTATTAGATGATGTCTAACAATGTGCATCAAGTAATGTTTAATGCCAAGTACCCACAAATGTGATTATATTATAATGACAATCTTATCCTTCCTAAAATAAAAAGGCAGCCATATATTTTCATGTACAGTAAACCAATAAAATTAAATTAGAGTTTATATGTTCAATTTTGTATATGTATTTCAATTTGTATAGAAATATATATAGAATTTATATAGAAATATTTTAAATATTATAAATTAGCAGTGTATTATTTTTTTCTACCTAATATTAGAATATAAAAACATTCTTTTAATTTCATTCAAATATATTTGCATATCACTCTTCATAAAAAAATATTCCAAAACTAAAAATAGTGCCATAAAATTTCATGTTTTTTTCGCCACAAAATAAAGTGCATAATAGTTTATTTTTAACAATTTTATTCTGTAGAATAAACATCTAATATTAATAACACCACAGTGGGAGTTGTGGTGGTTTTTGCTAAATATATTCCTTCTTTTCTTTTGTTGTTTTTGTTTCTTATTTCTGCAGAGCTTGAAGATTATATACTTGACTACAGTTGTCAGGTTGCTATCCAACACATGAAACACAATGGCATGAAACAACCAGAAACTAATAGGCAGCATTAATACCACATGCCATGTAATTTAAAAGGCCAATATACCAATACACGCAACAAAATACACAGCAAAACTAATTGAAAAAGTTCCAGTACAAGAGTATTTGAGACTAAAGTACAGGTGCACTTGCTTCAAGGTTTTTGGTTGTGACAATGACCTCAGTTCACCGAGAAGTCATCTGCACTTTGTCGTTCCGAACATCGATCATTAACAGGCTGACACAAAGGCCGTGCACACAGCCCAAAAGGAATGTTTTTAAGAGGATTACCCACAGTTCTTTGGCTCGCTGTGTTAGAGTGGCGTGTTATTGAGAATGCTGTTATTGAGTTATTGAGTAAACTAGCTTATTCACTTAACAGGCCATAAATAGCCTTTAAAAGCATCTAGTAAAGCCCAACTAATGGATGTGGATTATTCACAAAATGGACTGACATTGCTGTGTTTAATGACTGAGACTTTAATCAACAATTGCTAGAACTGTCTGAAGGAGTGGAGGAACTTAAGCTCAGAAATAAGTCTGCAGAGGAACTCAAACAGCGTTAGGAATCTTTTGTAAATCTACATGGATCGTACGATGCAGGGCCAATGCATCACTAAATATTTGTTAAAAACAATATAAATACCAACTTGTAATCAATGTTTTTAAAATTGCATTGTTAACTTTTATGTTGATGTGCCAAATGCAAATCTTTCCATCCCTATTTTTATACTATATATATGTGTGCGTGTGTGTCTGTCTATACACACACACACACACAATTGCGATTAATCATTTGACATTAGCACTAATATACATACTGTACACACACACACACAGTAAATGAATAAACTTAAATTAGATTTTATATGTTAATGCATTCAATAAATAAAACATTTAAAATATTTATTATTTTGTATTAAAGTTTATATAGAAATATATTTGATAAATTAGCAAATAATTTTTTCTACCAAATATAATATATATATATATATATATATATATATAGTTTTTTTCCCCTGTTTGGAGACAAACATAAACAAACATTTTTGATTTTTCTTCTGAAAATTCTGCTTTGACATTTTGCAATATACTCAAACTTTTAGTTTTTAGTTATTGCAGTATTACTTATTTTACTGTTTATTTGATCAAATTAATGCAGCCTTTCTGAGCCTTTGTAAAAAATACAATTACTTACAATCTCTCATAATTCAGACGAACGGGAACAAAGGAAACCAAATTTTAAACCTATTGACGGAGGTAGAAATGCACAGCAGAAACTATAATTTCTCTACCCTTACATCAACGTATCAGTCCAGATAATAGATTCTAATATTGCGAATTATAGACAATTATGTGTAAAGAAAAGTTAAGTGCACAAAACGGCAAAACTAAATTATATTACTAAATTGGATTTTTCATCTTGCAACAAATGGGAAACGTGAATTCAATCACAGAAATCTGTTGCTATTTTACATAACACATTTCAGTTTGTTATGCATCCCTAGCAGTTATGACCATTTGATTATACTTTATTGCCATCAGTAACTATCGAAATAAAAGGCACGTTGTGGTTATTACTGTTCATCATGACATAATTTCAGAGCGCAACCATCTACAACTACTTAATGTTGCTCAAAAACGCATTCAGCCGTGTACACATGATGTTTCTCTGAACCAGCTGAAGGCACTGGTATCATCATCGCCATCACACACACACACACACACACACACGGCTGCTGACAGAAGGTTTGGCTGCATGTTCCGACTTGTTGGAGTCAGGCTTTAGTGATGGCGCCTGTCAGATGGCCAACAAAAAGAGAGAGAGCGGAAAACTTGTTCAGCAGACACATCATGCTCTAATGACCAGGAGATGACAATCAACAGCACGCCTAACCGCACCATTTACCTCCCGGAGCACAGCTAGAGGAAAAAAAGCCATTCTGCACAGACAAAAACGCACGACAAAGGATAAAAAAAAAAAAAGTACAACAAATGGAAAGGAAAGAAGAACTCAAATACTCTTATATGACACAAGAGAATGGGTCTAAAATACGACACAGTAAACTGATTCAAATCATGTTCTAGAGACTGTTTAATCAGTTCATAGTTTTCAATCACGTGACCGGTTAAAAGACCCAGAGGGCGAAACACCCATAGAACTGCAGCACAAGCCTGTCAATTTGACATCTGTTTCACAGCCGCAAATATTTATATCACCTCTCAAAACAATAAAATAAAGGTATGCGAATGAAATTAAGTTCTGACGATTTGCAATCCATATTAAGCCCCAATATTTCAATCATTAAACAGCACGACAAAGCGTTGTAAAAACACTTAAAGAGCCTTAATATATTTAAAACAGCAATATTAAAATATAAAATTCAGCAACCTCTATTAATGGTGCGTAGTTTACATAAAAACACAGATGAGGTCGTAATATGAACATAATCCGCTTAATGGTTCGGTGTTTTCCTTATAATGGTTTTCTATGGAAATCCACCTAACACTGAACTTCTATTCTCTGCCTGCATAAAATATACATTTTTAAAAAGGTGTTTACTGAATTTCACCTTTTAATATCTACGTTTTACTACATTACTACTTAATGTAAACTGCGTGAAAATGACTGGCGGTCAGTGGAGCAAAGCTTTGTTATGTCATGTGAAAACTATCAATTGATTTAATGCATAACTCCCACTGATGTCAATACAAGAGATTCTGCACAGACATCCTTGTTTCTAAGCTATGTAAGCTGTGTAACCTTTAGCAAATCTTAAAGGGGACATGACATGACAAATCAAATTCGCCTTGATCTTTATGCATAAGAGGTCTTTGTGCAGGTGTCATAGCCTAAAACACCCTTCTTATTATAAACAAAGCATTTATCTAATCAAGCTTCAAAAACAGCAGGTTTTGGATATAAGGTGCAAAGTGATGTGAATACTAAAAAACAAACATACTGTCATGACCATTTCAAACCATTAAAGGAACAGTCCACCCAAAAACAATCACAAAATTGACTGAAAGTCACCCTTAGGCTGTCCAAGATGTAGATGAGTTTGTTTCTTCATTAGAACAGATTTGGAGAAATTTACCATTACGTCCCCGTCTGAAAAGCTGCGGGTTTATAAGAAGCAAATCCATCTTTAATCCATCGTTTTAAATCTGAACCATTGCTACTGTCCAAAATACACATCCATAATCCATAATTATGCTTTCCCCAGTTAACAAGTTCATCCTTTATTTTCTTCTCACATCACAGTTCACAAACACATGAGAAAGACATGTATTTTATCCAGAAGCAATATTTAAAAATAAAAACATTTTGACGATAGATTCTTACAAACACGCAGCTTTTTGCTTCACAAGATGTTAATTCATTGACTAGAGAGGTGTGGATTACTATTGTGGTGTTTTTATTAGCTGTTTGGACTCTCATTCTGACGGCACCCATTCACTACAATGGATCCCCTGTTGAGTGATGTAATGCTATATTTCTCCAAATCTGTTCTGATAAAGAAAAACTCATCTATAACTTATATGGCCTTACGGTGAGTGCATTTCCAGCAAATTTTCATTTTGGGTGAACCATGCCTTTAAGCTACAGCACACTTTCTCCCCGGTTATGTACCTTGTACACTTTGTGGTTAATTGCTTATGAAAGAATGCATTCGCCAAGATGACCAAATGTAAATGTTTATGCGAGTGCATAGGCATGTAAAACCACGAGCGTTTCTCAGCCTTTCACTGATACTGATGTAGCTTGATATCGCTGAAGCAGTGCATTTCCAGACATCACGCTGTGTTCAGTCAGAGAATAGAAAGAGATTAGGTCAACAGATGAGTGTTTGTGAAGCTCTGCACTGCCTTGGGCCCATTACTGATGAATCTCAAACAGAGAGCCAAACGCAAAGAGGTAAAGGGTTACATAGATGCTCTCAGTGTGTGACTCGAAATTCATCTCACATGCTCATGACACATAACAGTGCTAAGAAATGAATTTTCTAAAAAAAGACCCACAAGCTTCTCCAGAAGTGCTAATATCAGTCATCTGCAAAGTGTATCTATAAAAAAAACTTCTGAAGTAAACAAACCATTTTAATTATCTGGCAGGATTACTACGTTTATTAAGTGTTGGCAATCTGATCATTATTAACTGCTCATTATTATCCTGGCTGTGCAGAGGCACCAATTCATTTAAAGTATGTGAAGGCCTAATGTTTAATCTTCACTATTAATATTCCATTAATAGGCAAAATGTGAAACAAAGTAGAAATTTTGGAAGCTAAAACATAAAAAAAAATATATATATAAAATTATTATTATGTTAATTGCATTAAAAATGGAAACTGCATATTATTAATACATTATTAAACAAAGGTTAATTATTAAATACTATTATTTATACCATTATAAATTTTGCGGGAAAAAATACATTGTTTTTGGTATTCTAAAAATGAGTAATTGACTATATTAAATATTATTATGAATAATAATAATCATTATTATTATATGAACTATAATAAACGTGAATAAATTGTATCCAAACATATGCATAAACATATAAGCGCTGTCAAACGTTTAATCACGATTATGTTTACATAATATATGAGCATGTACCGTGTGTAATTATTATGTATATATAAATACAAACATATTCATTTATATATTTAAGAAAAATATGGTATGTTCATAAATTAAATATATTTATATATAATATATCAAGTGTGTAATTATATATACATTATCAATAAAGCAAATTTACATATACTATGTAAACAAAACATTTATTTTGGACTTTAATAATTACAATTAATCATGTGACAGTGCTAATATACAGTTTATATATACAGTATACACACACACACACACACACACACAAATAGTTCTCAATGACAGTACTTACATAGTAGCCACACATGTTTAAAATGAGCTTATGATAAAAATATGTAAAGTCTTGGTATTACCTTTGGTCTTTAGTATATGTCAACCAGGATATTTTCAGAACATGACAGGAAGAATAACGAGCACAATCAGAAGGTTAGGTCATCGGAAAGGTTGGGTGAGAGCAGAGGATGGAATATTTATGGGCAAAGGCTGAACTCTCACATGCATTAGGACATACTTTGACAAATTAATGGCGGCATTCGAGCCAATTGAGGTCAACTGATGCCTGTAGCCTACATGTGAGAGTTTCCAGCAGAAAGAAACTGCAGACAGCCAGAACAAATTCCTGCATTAACATGTTGGAAATGATAAAGAAACTGAGCTGAAATCTGAACTATGACCTTCAACAACACCAGAAGGATGCATTCATGCCTATGACTAATTTAACTATGTCTGTCATTTTTAAAGAGATGAAATGAACAATCAACCTGAATAATTTGATTTTCAGGTTGAAAACGATTGTTTCAGCTGTTTTGCCCATACAAGATTACAACATCTTGACGCACTTCCCATCCCATAGTTTCATGTTTAGACTGACTGTGCACAGGCCTACACATTTGAAATGAAACCTCTCATTTTTGACTATTTAAGGTCTTCCAGTTTCCCTTGGCTCTGGAGTGTTTACTAGCGAGTTAAAGCGTCTCATTAGGAAATGAACAGTGGGCGGCTGTAATCATCAGTGGCAATATTCACCACTCTTCTGACCGCAAAGCTTCATGGATCATTTGATTAGCAGTGGGTAATTGGCTCCATACTTCATACTCTCTGACTTCAGCTCTCGGCACACGGCAATCTTTAACAGTCCAAAAGGGCAAAAGAAACTCAGCAAGATGTCGAAGGCGATTACTGTAATAAAGGTCACGCTGTTTGTTTAGGGTTTTTACCTTTATATCTTCAATAGCAGCTACTCTCAAGACAGTAAAACAAGAGAGAAGAAGCGTTTTCCCTAACTCTTACATGGGAAGTTGTTTCTTAGTCCTCCACTATAAGGTTCGGTCACATTAAATAGTTTTCTGAAGGGCATCCCAATGCTTTATATCTGAGATAACTGATTACGGAGCACAGGTACTCAAAGGTCAAATCGGGACACTTACCAGGTCTGTTTTGGTCAGGTCTTGATATTCTGAAGAGTAATAGGAAGGCGTTTTCCCGAAGCTGTTGCTGTCACTGGCAGGCTTATTTGGCTGGGCATGCTGGCGATAAGTGGCACTTTTAGGAGTCCAACAGAAGAGGTTGATGGATTCTCGGACACAGCGTTCAATGTCGATCTCTGAAAGCAATACAGCAAAGAGAGAAACGCCACTACATAAAACAAAAGACAAAAGTGTGGTGTTGGTTACATTTTAAAAATGCGTTTGGAAGAAACCTTTTATGCTTTTCTTTTTTTGAAACATACAGTAAAATATAATTACAATCTAAAACAACTGTTTACTCTTTGAGTGCATTTTAAAATGTAATTTATTCCTGCAACGAAATGTTGCATTTTTCATTACCCCAGTCTTCAGTGTCACATGATCCTTCAGAAATCATTCTAATATGCTGATTTGACACTCAAGAAGCATTAAATATTATTAAGTGTTACGAATACTTGTGCTGCTTGATATTTTTGTAAACCTGTAGGGATATAAAACACAAATTGTGCTCAAATTGTGGCTTTCAGCCATTTGATTATGACCAGCAAGCCTTAAGCTATTGAAACTACAGTAGTACTTGCGGTTACGGAAACACCAGCTTTATGCTCATTTAGCAAAGCCACAAGCTTCCGTCTAATTAACCTTGGATGACCTTGGAAAGCCTCTCCAGAGAGCTGCCCTTCAGCTGATCCAAAGTCTCTGACTTCCTGCCAACGCTTCATTCAGTCACAAACAAACTCGGGGAAGACATCAACACTTCATTCACACTTTCCCATCCGCTGAAGAGAACAAGAAGAGATTCAGTGGCTTTCTTCAAATGCAAATCCAGCTCTCTTGAGCCATGCGTCTTAAACCGAAGATTAAAGTAACAGGGATTCACATGGATATAAACAAATCGGGAATCCTTTCCTCGCTATCTCACTCACTTTCTATCCTGTTAGAGAAAAAAAAGTCTCCCTAATGAAGTGCTTTAGCATGCTTGGCCTACTATTTAAATCAAGCCGAGTGTGACAGTTTCATTTTATTAAAGAGGATATGATCTGAATACTGGATTATAAACACCGGACTTTCACCGAGAAGCTGTGATTACTGTCCTCTGAGGTAATAAATGCAAGACAGAGAAAGAGATAAAAAAATAAGTTTTTGTTTACACAATGTGCTGTGAATTATTTTGGATATTTTGGATGCGATTATTCACAATTAATCGTTTGACAGCACAAATATGCGTCCTTTCCTCCTTTCCTTTGCAAATATATATATATATATATATATATGTGCGGTGTGTGTGTGTTTGTAAATTTGTGTGTGTGTGTGTGTTTCAACAAAAAATACTTGCTAACTGCAATACTGTGAAATATAACAATATAAAGTAGCCTTTGTATTTTTTTATGAATCATTATTTTTTGAAATAATTAAATATATGTCACACATCACAATATTTCATTACTAAGTCTAAAATGCTGACTCTGTTTAAGACGACTATATTTTTTTTATTATCAAAGTTGAAAAATATTGTGCTGGTTAATATTTTTGTGGAAACCATAATACTTTTTCTTTTAGGATTCATCGATGAAGATAAAGCTGAAAATTAAAAACAGGCAAAAACTGCATTTATTAGAAAAAAGGTTGTTTTTTTTTTTAATGGTGCATAAATGCTACATATACCATTGAATCTCATTGTTCATGTTAAGTCCGACTTAAAATTTGCATACGAATAAAAAATGAGTCACTTTTACATCTAGACATTTCATGTAAGTATGCTTTGTGTGAGAATAGCTATTTGTATGACACACTCAGAGACTGAGACACTCTATGCGACGTGTTTCAAACCAATCACCTATTGGGCTCTTTTCCAGTTAACATGCAAGCAAGGCTCAGGAACAGAGAGAGGAGGAGGAGAGTGAATGCAAACAGCATGAGATATGAGGCACCAATCAGTCAGTGCATTAGAAACTGTGACAGATGATCCACCTCTCCACCAACTATCACCTCCCCATCCCGTCTTCCACTGACCCAAATCTACAGGCAGAGATGAAGAACGACAGACGGATCCAGAGGTTCGAGACACGCGCACATCATAATTACTGAACCTCGTCACCTCTGCCATAACTCTAATATAACATCCTCCTAATCGAACCGAACAGCGCAGGCACCAGGACCATGTCCTTGACATCCAACAGGTGTGTCCCACATTCAATCCATACCGCTCTCGAGTCCCAGCCCTACACAGTGACATGGGGGGAATGAGTAAAGACATTCAGTCACATTGCATGCATGTTGCATGAAACGCCAGCACCTTCTAGCACAGTATTCCCAGTGAGGCCAAGACAAATATCATGTAATTGAAAGACATATTTGGCTATTCATTCCGTTATTCATTTATAAACACAGCTTTCGTCACGGTATTAGATGCAGTATGAAAAATACATGCATGAAGGATTCTGTGGGAAAGTGGGATAAGAAATGGCAGACTACTAAATATTCCTGAAGTCATCCGATATGGCTGGAGGAGTGAAATCAGCCCTATATGGGTATGGAATAGATGTTATTATAATCCTATCATTATTGTAGTAGCTGTAATATTTTGAAAACGATGGATAATACTGTCAATTTTTAATTTGATCTAGTGGTTAAAGACTTTTAACAGAATGAACAAGCAGTCAGAATTTACATAATGAAATTATACAGTAGCCTCATTCATGTTTATTAAAATGCAAAAAAAAAATTATTCAATTGTAATATAAATATAATACTATAATTTAAGATGACCATTGTCTATTCAAAAAAAAGAAAAAAAGAAAAAAGCTATTTATTCCTGTGATGCAAAGCTGAATTTGTTTGCATCATTACCCCAGTCTTCATTGCCACATGATTCTTTAACAATCATCCTAATAATTGGTTTTCAAGTACAATTTCCTTAAATTTTCAGTTTTGAAAACTTTTGTGCTGCTTAACATTATTTTGGAAAACGTAATCAAATTTTTCAGGATTCTTTTGAGGAATAGAACAACAACTTATTTGAAATAGGAATCTTTTGTAACCCGTTTATTTGTATTTTTTTTAAGCATCTTAACTGTCATATTTGATCAATCAATTTAATGCATCTTAGTTAAAAAAAAATCGTATTTATTTATTCAAGAAAATTATTGTGTTACATATCTGTGCTTTGCAAAAATGTGAATCTTTGCTTACAGTATATGGTGGAATAACTTCATCTAAACATTTTTTTAACTAGTCCTGCACAACATTTAGTAGGAATTTAAGCTCATTTTTCAGTAAAGAACCACTTTGATTTTAGTGAGTTTCCTCTATGAATTTCTTCCACAACATTTCAAATGGATTAAGGTCTGGACTTTGACTTGGCCATTCTGAAACAACGTGTGCCCGGGGTCCTTGTCTTACTGCATGGCCCAATTTCTTTTGAGACTCAGTTCTGGGACATTTTCCTTCAGAATTTGCTTGTACAGTTCAGAATTCATTGTTCCATCAACAATGGAAAGCCGCCCTAGCGCAGATGCAGCAAAAGAGGCCCAAACCTTTATATTACCACCACCACGTTTCACAGATGAGATAGGTTTGTTACACTGGAAGGTGGTGTTTTCCTTTCTCTAAACATAAAGTTATATTTTGGCCTTTTAACATTTCTCCAATACCCCTCTGGCTAGTCCACACTATCTTTAGCAAGCTGCAGTCAGACATGTTCTTTTCAGAGAGCAGAGGTTTTCTTCTTGCAACTCTGCAATGCACACCACGTTCCCGTTCACTGTTCTCCTCATAATGAACTCATGAACATTAAAGGCATCTAGTTGCTTAGACGTTTCACAACCTCGACAACAGTACTATCACATGATTTGCTTTTGGAGAGATCTTTGTTGGTGGACCACTCCTGGGGAAGTTAACGGTGTTCTTGGACTTCTTCCATTTGTACACAATCTGTCTGACTGTGGATTTGTGGAGTCTAAGCTCTTCAGAGATTTTTAACCTATTGCAGCCTGAGGAGCAACATCAAGAGATCTCCTTTGTTCGTGCTATGATTCATTTCCACAAATATGATCAAACTTGGATAAGATCCCAGTTCTTTAAATAAAAGAGGGCAGAGCATGACACCTGATAGTCATTGCACTGAATGAAAGCACCCCTGAACAGATGGACTCTAATTTCACCCTTAAATTAACTGATAATCCTAGAGGTTCACATACTTTTGTCCTGAATAAATGAATGACAAAGAAAATATTTGATAGTGTTCTCTGTTTTGGGTCTTTTGCTAAATATATTGTAGAACAGCAAGTGCAGTCATATTTATGCAGAAATATAATATAATATAATATAATATTTATTTTAATTTTTTTCTGCTATCATTATATCAGCCACACTCCTTTATAGATAACACCAGTAAGGACCTTATCATCTGAGCGCTAACACTGAACATTACCCGAAGCTGCATGGCTTCTCTTGACAGAACGGATTAAAGCTAGCATGTCTGTAAGTGCAAAGAGAGTGAACCTGGGACATTTAACATCTATCAGCTCATGAATACTTTTAATCACTGCCATCGTTTTCCAGCCCACAGTTTCTAAAAGACATGAGAAGGGAAGAAACAAAAGACTAAGAGACACATACAAACCCAGTCTCTACAGTTTAATTAGTAACCAGAGTGACAATAAAATGTAAAAAAAAAAATAGTAACATGTCATTAACAAGTTGAGACGCTTGTGTACAGGAGGCAGGAATTACAAGGCACTGATTCACCAACTCTATATTTAGTGCTAACAGTGTGTAAAGTAAACACATTCATGTAGCAACAAGTGGGTCAAACAAACACGTTAGGACAGAGGAATGGGGTGACGGTGCTTAAAGCCTCAATAGAAAAATGTCTTATTGAATGCTTTGGGCATAAATAAATAATGCACTTTAAAAGAGTGTAAATTGAGATTCTGGGAAGCAATGGAACTACAATTGAGCTGCTTCTACATGGCAAGTGCCTTTATTACAGCAGTATTGTTCATGCATGGGGGTCGGGGATTTGAATAAACTAAACTTTTTTTTGTTGTTTTCTGAAGACATTCTGAAGACTGTAGCGTCAAAGTTTGTAACCTTTAAAAAATTAGTATGAAAAAAAGTATGATTGTTATGTTTTCTGAGTCTAACTGACCCTAATTGGATTTAAAATTCTATATGCATATAATATATATATATATATTATAACATATAA
>JAUYWG010000001.1:2074370-2093970 GCA_034779775.1 Enteromius afrohamiltoni
AAAAACTACAAGTTTAAACAAAAGAAAACGTAACTTAACTTAACCTAACCTTAAGGAATTTGTCAAAAACTACAAGTTTAAACGAAAGAAAACTTAACTTAACTTAACCTAACCTTAAGGAATTTGCCAAAAACTACAAGTTTAAACAAAAGAAAACTTAACTTAACTTGACCTAACCTTAAGGAATTTTTCAACAATCCAAAAGTAACATTTAATGTTTTTTATTAAAAATACAACTACAGGAATTTGTCAAAAACTACAAGTTTAAATAGTTACTCTTTTTAATATATATTTATTTAATATATTTTTAAATATAACTCTTTTTTTTTTTTACATCATGCAACTTATCTGTGAGTTCTCGATACACACCTGGCGGTCCAGGAGAACATTGCTGGGAGACAAGGCACGATGCACTATGCCATGTTTATTCATGAACTCCAAACCTTCCAGCACTTCATATGCAACCTGTAGCACCTTCTCTGGACTAAGAGAGACAAGAACATCTTAAAATCTTGAAAAATTAAACATATTAAATAATATTACAATATAATTAATATTACACAACCTTTGGGTTACAAGTCCAATTACCTATCCATAAGGACACAACGAGTTAAGTGCCATTAATTCATAATAAACTGTGTGATTTAGACAGTAGATGGCAGAACAAGAGCAGCATAAATATGCAGTCTAAGCTGTTCAGTCACTGCTCAAATCAGTCAGTTATAGCTAGGAATTCAGATAGATACAGTATTTCTGTGCTTAATAACATGATACTGGATGAAAAAAAAAGCTA
The DNA here is from genome assembly GCA_034779775.1 of Enteromius afrohamiltoni. Lineage (NCBI taxonomy): Eukaryota > Metazoa > Chordata > Actinopteri > Cypriniformes > Cyprinidae > Enteromius > Enteromius afrohamiltoni. The sequence continues at coordinate 2,075,164 of JAUYWG010000001.1, forward strand.
AAAGTAAAAGACACTGCATTCGCCTGCTTTTAATTGAAGACACAAAGGACAAACAGTCTTTACAAACTCAGGCTGCTGAGTGAGTCTGACCTCAAATCCCTGATGGGTATAAGAGTTCACCTATTAAACAAAGGTGGAATGGTTTTTGGTGAATTTGTAACTTGAGTGCTTTTTCGAAGTAGAAGATTTAGAATCAAATCAACGCTTTACTCTGGAACAGAAATACAGAATTTAAAAATAAGGATGATTACATTTAAGAAATGATTTTAACCAGGGTGTTGAATAAAGTGTTCCTCGTGTACAGCACATTCTGAGTAAGTCTAGAAACTTGTAGACAGGTTTGAAAAACATGTTTCTTTGGAAAAATCTGGATATGTAATTGGGGTGGTGAAAATATTGCTAGACATGACTGGTCTGATTGGAAACGGTGACTCAATGCTAAATGTATTGCCTAAAAAATGGAAGCTTTACTGGTTTCAATAGATTGTTTTCAAGCAATTTTTAGAAACATTCACTTAGTAAAACACCATCTCTGTCTACAATTTACAACTGCTATTAACATTGATCATTTTCTTACACTCTGATCCCGACTGTATCAATATTAAAACATCTTGCCATAATAATGAAAGCCAAAGATAACACACACAACGATCAAATGCTTTCAAAAAAGAAAAGCTTTAAAAAACTGGTCACATGAAGAATTTGACAACGGTGTCGATGGCTTCCACATGAAAAGATACAAACCACTAATGCATCTCAGAGCAATAACAAAAATAGCACTGCCATAAATATTAAAGCGACGAGTCTGCTGACCTGATGATGTAGAACAGATCAAAAATGATAGTCACTGAGTGAATTCAGAAGAGTATAATCAAATAAACCTTTCAGAAGGTAGCATGTTTTATCAAACTTAGAATCAATATTTTCATGTCATTTAAATAAACTGATGCTTTTATTTATTGCCGTTGGCTTAAATTGACCAAAAATTGGTTATTACCATTTTAAATAAACACGTTTTTTTATTAAAGAATCCCTCACTTGCAGCAACGTTATGTAAAAAAAAACATATGCAATCAGTTACAGTATATATTCCATATGCATGTATTACCTGACCGGTTTCCCTTGCTTCAAAAGGTCCTTCAAGCTTTTTTCATAGTGCTCAGCTACAATAACCAGGCGTTCTGCAAAGAAAGTAAAAGTTCATGGGAATCTAACCCAAAATCCTGTTGTTGCAAGCACCATTCCTTGCTGAACATTTAGCACAAATTTATCTTTGATTTATTTATACTATATTTGATTTGTGTTGTTCTGCATTCAACTGAGAAACATCAAGGGAAAAAATGGGTAAAGTCATACTTTACCCATTTGAATCACATAGTGAAGAAAAAACTAAAGATTGGCTTTAATAACCCAGTCATTATCCTCAGAAATGAATACTCCCTCCAGCGAGATGATGACCTGCATTCAAGGTCATTTCTCAGACATGAAAGAAAGTTATAACTCTAATAAATCTGCATAAATGTCACAAGGACTTCAAACACATGTGTTTGCATACGCATGCATGGATCTCAGAGGGTTTTCTCATAGAAGTACATTATACAATACCGTGCGTGATAAATACTGAGCTAACAGTCACAAAGCAACTAAAGATAAAAAGAAAAATTCTCACAGGCAGAATCTGCACACGAATAATGTCATTAAACCGCAAAGATAAAAATCACTTAGATAAAAGACAATAAAACCCTGAAGAGCACCAAAAAACAAAAACAGACTTGGTAAGGTATTTGAAAGAAAAGAAGAAAAAGCACACTTTTCAACTTAATGATTTCGAAAACAAAGTGCAATGATAATGTAAATGTGACGTGTGCGCTTCTTTTGATGTTAAAGTATCCAATAAACAGCTATGACTGGGAGAATATTGTACAAAAAACTCCAAATCTGACAAGCTGAAATATGACTGAATGACTTGTTTCAAAGCAGCTTCACAGAAATCAACAGAAAAATAAGTGTCAATGTTGAATGTTCATCAATTTTAGCTAGAAACGTCATTATCGAGTCGCATCAAATTGAATAAAAGTTGCGGTGTTCATCCATTATGAAACTTTATCCTTGAAATAAGCATTTCTGAAAAAGACCGTATAATTAAACATTGACTAGACAGCCGAGAGACACCATGACATTGTTTTTTTTAAACATTCATAGGAAATAAACTTTATTTACCGTAATATATCAATGGATGTTACTTTTATAAACTGTCACCCTTAAAAGAAACTTAATATTCAGTACATTATTAATTTAACTGCGCTGACACTATCAGATGAGGAACTGAATTTATGCTGAATAATGACACTATGTCTTCATGAACATGGACACCGCTACTGAATCAACAGCTGCTTTATATTTGTCCCATTTTTGTAGCTTGCATCATTATTTTGGATTAATTCATACTTGCTTAATTCTGTGAAAAGGAACAGTCTGTACTGTATGAAGCAAAATAAAGGCATCTTGAATTGACTAGGCTTTATCTTGCATGGGCATCTGGTGGTTTGCCCATCATTTAGTGAGAAATACATTACAATAAAGGGTTAAAGCCATCATATACCATGCTTCCCTCTGGTGATGTCCACATATTGGCACAGTCTGGGATGGGTGATGGTCTTGAGGATCTGAAAGCGCCCCAGGATCTTGATGGAGTTGGGGGTGAGAGGAAGCCCATTGCTGCCACACACATCATGAGGAAGAGGAGAGGCGAAGAAGGTGGAGGCCCCCAGCTCCGCATCTCTGAGGGGCTGCATGACTCGCCTGATGCTTAACAAACACACTGACATGGGGAATATATAGCACTCAGAATATAGAACTGTACAGAATATGTTGTTGTATAATTTAAAATTGCTATAATTTATTTCTGTACATTATATGATGGACACTATACATTAAATATAAAATAGGCGCAACAAATAATGTAATGATAGTAAAATTGTGGTAATTACTCATTATGTGTGTCACGTATGTTAATATTGTAGTTTAAGCATAACACTAAAGCGTGCATATTTTATTTTTTAGTTATCTTGTCTGACACGGTTACAACATAAACTAGTTATAGCGATAATATTTACAATATTTAATATACTGTAGACACATGGATTTCTGCCTTTCGTGCTTCACAAACGCAAAATAAATTCAGCGACGTACCCGTTTGTCTGAAATGAAAGACTGTTCCATTTGATTCACGTGTCCATTGATAATATCACTGATTTATATTTGCAATTTTGAGAGATCAGTTTAGTCTTCCGGCTGTAAACAGCAGAAGCGCGCGATTACGTGATTATTCCGCGCCTGCGAACAGCTGAAGGTCGCGTGACCGTGGCGTCATCATCTTACGACGACGGTGAGAGAGACGAGTGCAGCGTGTGGCTCTATAGGAGATAAAAGTACGGTTGCGGTTTTATGTGAGTAGTAGAGCTCGTGTTGACGTTTTAATTCATGAGCATTATCTATTAGTCTGTGTAATGAGTTAGGGATGTAACAGTTAAAGTCGAGCTGTACAAGGACAGGTGTGCTATGAAGATTGACATGTGAAGTGACAGTTAACACTGTGTCTATATAAAGAAGTTAAAATGCCATCATGATCCTTCTGTATGAATATCACTACGGAAAATATGTTGTTATGGCATAGCATGGTTACGTTCCCATCCTTGCGTAGCCAGTTTGTTTTAAATGGTTCAAAGGTGAATTTATTTGAACATTTATGAGAAAAAAATACTTAAGTGATTATTCATATATTGATATTGACATCTAAACATATGGAGAATGTACTTTGAAACGATTAATTCTTTGAAAGATTGCTTTCTGTCTTAATTTTACTTTCACTTATGCAGAATGAGGTGTGTCAAGCAGGTTCATACACTTGTTCTGAACAAGTCAACAGATAAAAATGCCACCATGCATGTCTTATTCTTATCAAATTGCTTATCAAAGTGACTAGTGTAGTCACTTAATGCATGAAATGGTGTTGTAAACAATAATATGTTATGTGGTAATTCAATAATCATTTCTCCAGTTCTGTCATCTTAAAAAAGACGTATGTGACCCTGGACCACAAAACCAGTAATAAAGGTACAATTTACAAAACTGAGATGTACACATCATATGAAAGCTCAATAAATAAGCTTTCTATTGATGCATGATTTGGCCGAGATACATCTATTTGAACATCTGGAATCGGAGGGTGCCAAAAAATCTAAATACTGAGCAAATCACCTTTAAAGTTGTCCAAATGAATATCTTAGCAATGCATTTTACTGATCCAAAATCACATTTTGATATGTTTACAGTAGGAATTTTACAAAAAATCTTCGTGGAACATGATCTTTACTTAATTTCCTAATGATTTTTGGCATAAAAAAAAAAATAATAATTTTGGCCTATGCAATGTATTTTTGGATATTGCTACAAATAAACCCCAGCGACTTAAGACTGGTTTTGTGGTCAAGGGTCACATATGTTTAATTACAGACCTTAATTGTATTAAATAAATTTGAATAATAATAATAATTCTAAATCATCCATTTGTTTAATAATGATCAAATAAATGGAATATAGTCAACATGTCAAGTGCTTTACCATTGGGTCCCTATGCAGTTATTTGAGGGACATTTATGTTACATAAAACAAGTATTGGCAAGTATTATGATCGTTAAGAATTTCTTGAAGATGAATAGTTGAGAATGAAGTTTAATGTGATTTGACTGATGCTGGTGGCCAATAGAAGCGCTGACTAATGTGCGGCCATCATCTCCTCACCATTTAGACTTGCATGACAGTGACAGCTGCTCCAGAATGCGTTACATTCATGGTGTCGGTTGACCTTAAATGTGAACATTTTCAAGGTTTCTCTCACAGGCGCCGTTGTTTTTTGTTGCGTTTCATACATTTTATATCTGTTGCGTGGCTAGCGTTCATGTTTATAAGCTGTCATATGTAGTCGATGACCACCACTGAACTGCAGTATGGGAAAAAAGGGTGACAACTGAGCTTTTGGGGAATTTTTTTTGGAAGTGTTTGGGCTCCGGGACTCGTTTTCAGGGGTTATGCAAATGAAAGCCGTCCTGTCATGGTGCTCATAAATTCTTCCACCACAGGCCCATTTAAAGCAGTTCAAGAACTTCAAAAACAAGAGACTTTGATCCACGATATTATCAACTCCAGCTTTTTTGTGTTTCTAATTTCCTCATCTGAACTCTTTGTTTTCATCCCGAGCCAGCTGTTGTTTTCCAGCACCACCCTGCACTATGTGTTATGATGTGTTCTTCTCTTTTCCTACGCCTTGTAAAAATTCCCTTAGTCCTTTTGCAGTGGATGAGCCCAAGCCAAATGTGTAACGTGTCCATGTTCCTTTACCAGCTGTCTTTCAGCTGAATGGGAATCGTTGTTTGATCCGTCCCGGGGCTAAAGAGGATTCCTCAATCAAAACACAGAGCTGAGAGGACAGTGATGCAACTATCCAATATTTGTCTCTTTACGGACATGAGAACACTCTCATTTCGATGCCATATGGTTTGACTCCATCCGCTTTCTTAAATTGCAGTTGACCTGGACCTGGTGAGGCGATTCAAACGGTATTGAGGTGCGAACCCAAAGCAGGGTTTACGATGGAGAATGTGCGCTTTGATGAGGTTTTGCATGTTGTTTGGCATCTAGCCGATCTATTGTTGAGCATCTGGCTGGTGTCAGATGTTTCATTATAATTCTCCTTCATGGAAAGGGATTAGGACAGAAACTTGGCCACGTATCGGTATAAATTACAAATTAAAGCACCGTGTAAAGATTGCCAAAACACCTCATGTTTACATGCGCCAAAGATCTGAAAAGATCTAATTTAAAGAGGTCATGCTCTCAAGTGCCGCATGTTCCCAAACACGGATAGGATGTCTCTGTGGATCCTTTTTTTTTTTTGTACATGTTTATGAGTGACTAAGAGTTCCTACCTCGTTTGATCTTTTCCTTTGGCTTGTTTTTCAGGTTCCTGGTACGATCCCTGTTCAAGATGTCAGGCCACACACCCTCACTCTTGAGACTGGAACAGAAGGCCGCGGAGGCTGACCAGATCATCGAATACCTCAAGCAGCAGGTCCAGCTGCTGAAGGAGAAAGCCAGTAAGTGGATGCATGAGGCGTGCATGTGTGCTGATCGTGGGTCAATGACCAATAAGGATGTCTGAGAGGATGAAAAGTAGAAAGAGGAATCTTTTAATGATCTACTTCAGAGTGCAATTGCTTAGAATGATAATATTTGCATTCTTAGATGTTTTAAACATTTTATATCATTTGAACCAAAACAATATTAGGAAAGAAAAAAAATATGATGTATTTGTTATTTATTGATATTTAGAGATGTCAAAAGTTTGGGGTCATTAATATCTTTTTTTTGAAAGGCATCAATTCTTTTATGCAGCAAGGGTGCATTTAAATTTATCAAAAGTGGCGGTTAAGAGATTTAAAATGTACTATTTCTATTTTAAATAAATGATTTTTTTGGGGGACCTTACGTTCATCAAAGGGTCATGTGAAATAATATCACAGTCTCCAAAACAAATATACCTTTTTCCACAATAATAATGCTAGGAAATGTTTATTAAGCAGCAAATCAGCATTTTACAATGATTTTTAAAGGATCATGTGACACTGAAGACTGGAGTAATGATGCTAAAAAATTAGCTTTATTTTAAATCGTAGTAATATTTCACAAAAGTACAGTTTACAACATTAAAAAAGCAGCCTTGGTGAGCATAAGATACTTTTTTAACACATAAACGTTTGAACAGTGGTGTATATTTTATTATTGTAATTAAATATGAAAAATATATAAAATGGCACTGGATTAGCAGTAGATGGTTGAGTTAAGTTCTGAGACAATGTGTGTTTGTCTTGTTCTAATGAATGTAATGTTTGGTGTAGTTGTGCAGGCCACAGTGAAAGAGGAAAAGAAACTGATGTTGGAGAATGCCAAGCTCAAGAAGGACATTGAGGAACTGAAGAAACAACTTCTGGAAATGGAAAAGAAGAGAGGAGGTATAATAAAAACACACAATGCTGTGTTCTTGCTAATGTTTTTGAAAAAATGAAATTTTAAGATGCTACTAGAAAACCTACTGTAACTTTTCAATTTCAGAACTTTTACAGTCCAAAATTAAATGCAACTTCAAATCTTCACTTTGTGTTGAGCAATTGGCGTTCCCAAAAAAAGGTTTTACAAACGTTTTCTAGTTATAAAGATTTAACATCATTTGGCTTGTTCTTTGCAGTGATAGATGTGACCGTGCCTTCAGCAGAGCCCAGCATCCAGCGTGTCTCTAAACCCACAGCCTCAGCACCACCTGCCCCGGCAGCCCCTTCTGTTCCTGCCCCAGCCACTAAAACCCCAACAACCAAAAACAACGATGACAACAAGAAGATGAAAGCCGAGAAAAAGGGTAAGCATACTTGCACAACCTTGACAGATGTCAGAATCAAAATCTACTCCCACTGAATGAAATTAAACTGCATGTAAAACTTGTATATCTAATTATGCTGCAAATTGCAATTAGAAGAAGAACGTGTCAATAATATAGGGCCATAAAGTAAGGCTAGGCTGTGCCATGTCTAGGGGTTAATTGAATTTTTGGGAATATGTGATTGATTTTCACTTCAGATACGAATGCACTGTCCCACTCTCATAAACAATGCAGCAAATTGAACACATTTGAAGCTTGCTAGAGTTTGAGAAGAGGCCATGAGTGATTGTAAGCTGTGGATGCAGGTCAAACTCATTTGGGTTACAACCAGATCTGAAAGCAAACCAGATTTGAAGACCTCACTGATGTCTTCTGGGTTTTATGTTTCTAAGTATTCCTGCCCTACAGAATAGAGCATTTGAAATGCCTTCGATTTCCTTTCATGGTTATTTATTATGAAAATGATTTTCATTTCCAATTACTTAAATCCCTTCAACTTGGGAACACTCTGTTCATATCTAAGTACAGATCGCTGATTGTTTTTGTGCATTTATAGGCTGAGGAAAAACAAGTTAACTTGCGTGTTTCCTTTGGGCCAGATGTTAAAGTGTACCTTTTATGGATTTTTGAAAATGACCTTTCATGCAGTGTGCAATATATCTCTAAGTGAATTAGAACATCCTTTAAAGTTTGAAATCTGAAAGGGCACCGTGTATTAAGTTATTGTGCACTCTAAGTCTGAATCATTGAAACGAGTCGTTTTTAAAGGAATCCCATGCCGTTTCATGTTGACGTCAAACACAAATCAGCACTGAGCTCACAAACGCTGCTTTATTAGGCCTTACAGGCATGATTACACAAAAGATTGACCAATAACCCAAGATCAGCATCACCCAAAGGAGGGGTTTGGAAAAATAAATTAATTGAGCGAATCGTCTGGGAGTTGTTGAGCAAGTAATGTGTAAATAAATGCATATTATAAGACAATGAAAGTGGGTTTTTGCATGCATGTCGGCCTGTTGTTGGGGACTGCCAAAACCAAAATATAACCTTTTCATAACCCATAATATAGGGGCACTTCATCTATTTAAATAGGTCTCTTTTCCTTTATTGTTGATGAATGCTGTGTTTCAGTGTGGATGTATCATCTGTAGTTCATACAGTAGGTATACAAGGTTTTTGAGGACATTTTTTTTTTTACTTAGGGCTGTGTGATTAATCAATATCATTTTTGAATTGGCAAGCGCCATGTCTGGTTATTAAACCACTTAGACACGTTCTGCATGCTTCAAAGTGAAGGGTTGTCTCCTAAACTCATTTTTCCTCATTAAAATACAAAACATGTTTAACAGCTATTGACAACTTTACTGGTGCGTAAAAATGAATGATTAAGAAAGAAAATAGACCTGCTGCTTTCCACATAAAGTGCAGTTTGGTACCCTATGACTTTTTCAAGTCAAAAATTGGTAGTTTGACAAAAAAAAAACAACCTTGGCATGAAAAATGGTCATTTTGTCCTCAGATCTTGACCTTCTTAAACTAAACTGATTTTATCAACTACACTACACTCATGTTTGAAGTCAGATGTTTAAAAATGTCTCTTATGCTTGCCAAGGAGCAAAAAGGCTGTGAAGTATTGTGAAATATTTGTGCACATTTTAAAATGTCATTTATATAACTGCTACTCGTTTAAATGCATCCTTGCTGAAAAAAAGTATTATTTCTTTACTGACCCTAGACTTTTAACCTGTAGTGCTTTGATTTCCTCTACCTGGAAATCATTGTGTTAATGCTTGTATAGACTACAGAGAGGTTTTCATTTTTAAGACTTGAAGTGGTGTTCCAAAACGGTTTCCCCGTAGTCCGGAAACAGTGGTAAAGTTGCACTATACTCAAATGACTGGAGCGATTAGAAACAAACACCATACTGAAGCCATTGTTGGCACAATTTTCTTGGGAATAGTTCAAAAGCCGAACACCGATGAAAAGCCGACAGAATTTCCAGTTGTAGAATTTTCAAAGTGTCCCAACAGCTCCCTAGGTAGCAATACGCACAAGCTAAAAATATCATTCAAAGAGTTGCATTAAAAACACCTCACAAACTAAAGACACATTTCCTCAGGATAGACATCTACCTTAATAAAACCCCAGAATGACTCGGTGTGTAGAGGTTGGTGCAATGTCTCTAACAGCTCTACATACACTGATTGTGCTTCACTGATATTTACGGTGTGTTGGGTGATGGATGTAAACACACAAATAAGGCGTCATCTGATGATCTGTAATACCCTTTTGGTTCAGGAGAGAAGAAGGAAAAGAAGCCGGCAGCGCCTCCTCAGGAAGAGGCCAAAGTAGACGTGTCTCGATTGGATTTGCGAGTGGGCCGCATTATCAGCGCCGAAAAGCACCCTGATGCCGACTCTCTCTATGTCGAGCAAGTGGATGTAGGTGAAGCGGCTCCACGCACTGTTGTCAGTGGCCTGGTCAAACACATCCCTCTGGAGCAGGTACTGAACATCTAACCTATCCAATTTTTTCCAGATTTGACAGTCATTGGAACTATCACTTATCACTGAAATGCAACAAATCATTTAAAGCATTTCTTTAGGTCTTCCAAAGCACTATAAACAATTATTATAGTAATTACAACTATTATTTATTATAGTTATTGTATTTTCTGAAACGCATAAAATGTAATCAAATATATTCAGTGAAGTATAAAGAAATATTAGAATTACATTATATTATTGCATTTTCAAATACATTCAAATAAGTACAATTACATTATTAAAATGCAATTGCTTTAACTAAATTTATTATAATCTTACAGTGCATTCTATAATCCATGCATTTTTGATTGTCAGATCTGAATAATTTATAAATTGTAATAATTCTGCACCGTTTAAACTAGCGATAGCACGTTGATTTTAGGCAGAATATGAAGAGTTCATTTTCAAAAACAGACAATTCTGTTTTTAACAATTCTCAAAAATCATGTTTTTTCGTTGTGCACTGCAATTAATGTCAATCTAACTATAGTTGAATTATTTTGAGTAGGTTACAATAAAAACATATTACAAACATGATAACGTAATAAAAAATCATGCTGTTTGAATTGTTTTGAGTTTTGTTTTTGCAAATAAACTCTTTATATATTCCTTCTCTGTTTATATCAACTATATATTAAATATTATAGTTTACTTTAAAAATGTACATAAAAATGTAATTATTCATCCAGTTTCTGGAAACATGAATCATTCCCAAAATTAGCTGAATCATAGCCAGATCTCAGATTTCTAGATGCGTGGCGTCATTCAGGAAGAAAATGACATTTCTTTGTAATTGAGCTAATATTTACACCCCTATTAGACAATGTTTTGGATTAGTCTGAAGTAATGTGATGGCTATATGTCTCACTACTGTACCTGAGAGCAATCTTTGTTTGCCATAAAATGAATGCAGCTCTTGTTGATTAGGTGTTATGTGTCAGAATATTGAGAAGGGGGATATTTCAGTTTTACTGTTTCATATAAAATGTCTGCACTACTACGATTCATGCAGGTCCATAAACCTGCTCCATGCAGACAGCTCAGTCTCTTGTGCTTTATTTTCCAGAACCCCGAGTTTACGATTTGTTTAGGGGATTCCTAGCAGCTCGTCAGAAATTCTAATTACACCCATAAAACGCATCTGTTTCCTTCATTCATTTAATTTAATCATGTTTGGGTTTCCCCCCTCTGGTTATGACTACATCACAGTTGCTTTAAGCATGTTTGGGCATTTCTAAAGTTGAAATAATTCTGAATGTCTAGAGTTCATTTTGTGCAGGATTTGGAAGTAGATGAGTTGAATGATTATTGCATGTATTCAGTTTATTAGTTTTGTTAAGGGTCTGTTTTGTACTACATCCCTAGTTCTTGGTTTTAAAAAACAAATAATTCAGCAATTATAAAGTGGCCCAGCTGTTCTTCATAATGCAGTATGCCATTGATGTTTTTGGTCCATTGCATAACTTCTCATTCAAGTTTTTATTAAATTTATAGTATTTAAAAATTGTTTTAGTTTCTTTGCCACCTATTTAGTTCTGTTTATTTGTTTCCATCTTTAGATGCAGAATCGTATGGCTGTACTTCTATGCAACCTAAAGCCTGCTAAGATGAGAGGCGTCTTATCCCAGGCCATGGTCATGTGTGCCAGTTCTCCAGAGAAGGTTGAAATCCTGGATCCCCCGAGTGGAGCCGTGGCTGGAGAAAGGGTTACCTTCCAGGGCTTCCCAGGTAACGTTATATATTCAAACTTAAAACGTTCCGCAATGAAATACAATATTACTGCCCGGCAGTCCAATGGCATCTACAATCTGCTCTGAGTGCATCATGCTGGTTTATTAAAGGAAAGGCTCTCCCAAAAATCCCAAAGTGTTGGTATGATTTACTCACCCTCAGTTTCCAAAACCAGTTTGAGTTTCTTTCTTCTATGGGACACAATCCTTAAATAGAATTGTCATGCTGAAGCAAGCATATGGTAACCAGGAGCTCTAAGTGGACAAAAATACACCATCAAATTTTAATACATTTAATAAATCCATGTCTTCCAAGTTTTTTGGATTTGTGACACTGGACCACAAAAACCATTCATAAGTTTCATAAGAGATATAACCATTTGAAAATCTGAAATCTGAGGGTGCAACGAAATTGAAATACTGAGAAAACCGAAGTCCTCTGCAATGCATGACTAATCATAAATGAAGTTATATAATGTATATAAAATATCTTAATATCCTAATCATTTTTGGAATAAAATTTTGACCCATACAATGTATTATTGGCTCTTTCTACAAATATCCCATGCAACTTAATACTGGTTTTGTGGTTCATGGTCACAATTGTTCAAAACGTCTCTTCATGCAGGTAGTCAATGTCAAGTTTGACTCTAGGAGGTCTGATTCTCAAGATTTTGTTATATAATCACAATTACCTGTTTGCATTCTTAAAATCTCTCAATAAAAGAGCATAAAGTTCCTTGGTTGGCATCGTGGTTGTTTGTGTTCCACTATATGAGCTAATATTATTTTCCCATTAAAAATAAAGAACAAATTCCTCAGTGCTTAAAGGAACCCCACAAACAATACAAATTTGATTTTTAATGCTGTGAAAATATGGTGGATCTGGCGATTTGGAGCAGTGTAGCATTTGCTGTCAGTCAACTAGCAGGGAGATTCACAGGAGTTGTGTGAATGTGGAGAGCAGAGGAGGGCCATCTGCACAGGACACAATGACACAAAGACTCTCTTTCACCTTTCCGTTTAGCCAAAAAACATAAAATGCTGTCCAATTTATTTTTTCCAAGTTAACCACCATTTTTTATTTTGTATTTACTGCACGCATCTGTAACTCGCCATTAAAAGTAATGGAGACAGACTGTGACCTTTCTTAGTCCTTGTTTCTGCTTGGTGAATTTCTCGTCTCATTTGGATCGTAGCCGTTATGATGGTTGTGAAAAGGTCAGCAGTAGAACAGATGCAAATTACAGGATCCCCGTCTGCATTCAAATCAAGCTATTGAATTCATTCTGGTTTGATTTATGACAGCTTATTGTAGGTAGTAGCAAAAACACCTGCCTTCATCTGCTTTCCATGAGTTCTTACATTTTGGAGCTTCTCATTTTGGCTCGACTCTAACAAATTATTTGAACTCGATTGTGAAAATCATTGCGAATTGGTCTGTGGAATGGGAGATTAATGATAATGAGTTGATTTCAAAACCTGCCTTTGTTTTAGTCGTTTTACAGCTGTTGGGAGAAAAACTAATCAGCATTTCAAGCTATCCGCTTCTCTGTTTTGTTTTTCCAGGTGAGCCTGACAAGGAGCTGAACCCGAAGAAGAAAGTGTGGGAGCAGGTCCAGCCAGACCTGCGCACCGATGACCAATGCGTGGCCACTTACAAAGGAGCTGCCTTCAATGTCACCGGCAAAGGAGTGTGCAAAGCTCAGACAATGAGTAACAGTGGAATCAAATAGAAATGTCCTTCTGTGAGAAGGACCTCTTTAACTGTGCTGAATGAAGGGATACATTTAAGATGAATAAAGTCTTTAAATGATACTTTTTGAAAGTGTCTTTATGTGTGTTCTTGTTAATATGTTTATGCACTGAACTGTCAATAGATATATATATTTTTCCCTTTTTATTTTTTTTTTAAAGGAATAGGGTTACATAATAATAAAGTGCCCCTATTATGGCTAATGAAAAGTTCATATTTTGGTTTTGGGAGTCCCCAGCAACAGGTTGAAATGCATTCAAGGTCAAAGGTCTTATATGCATTTATTTTTACCTTATTTGTTTGACGACTCCCGAACAATTCACCCAATGATTATGTTTCCAAACCCCTCCTTTGCTTTTTCTCTGTAGAATAGACTTTAGTGGGAGCCAAGGGGTAAAATGTCCAAATTGCAGCTTCGTAGGGCTCTAAACAATCCAGCTGAAAAAAAAAAAAAAGTAATTTATTATGTAGAGAGAAAAATGTGGAGCAGGAATGAAGTATATTGTAATTTTGTTTTATTTTGCGTATTCATTTTCAACACTTGTATACATTAACTACTGACCTTTTTCATGTTTCTGGGTTTGACAGCAATGGGAGTTGTCATAGTTGGGTTAACTTGAAGATCAGTAAATGAGAGAGTACCACAAATATATTTTTTTGCATTCCCAAGTGTGACTTTCAATAAAAGGAAAAATATTGAAAGAGACTGATAACGGCAGTCAGAAGCGATTACGATGGCAAATCGTCTCCCACAGATACTGCATTAGAAACATTAATGTAACTTTTACAACTTTTTTGTAATTTGATGCAAAGGTAATAAGATACAAAGAATGATGTTATAAATGTACATTTAAAAAAAAAATACAAATATGAAAAAACCGTTAAATGCATCACCACAGTCTTGTGAAAAGGGTCCATAGTTAATTTATTTTTAATCACCCTTAATTAGCAGTCGACAATAGTATATGTATTAATTAATATTACATAAAATACAATGAATTGTTATTTTGTTTGTGCATAAATTCATATTAATGAATTGAAATAATCACAATAAAATCATATCAGATATATTTCAAAACTAGTTTATTTTCATGTTGACTTTTAAGTCGATAATGTAAGGTAATAATGATCTAAACTAAAAATATAAATAAAGGTGACTTCCTTTTTAAACAGGAAAACAATATAGCTCGTGCTGCAGATAACAGCAGCCCAGAAACGTGCATTCTTCTGATCTTTTCCTGTTCTCATATAAGGCGTCTGGTTGTTAAGATCCAGAATGGAATAATTACTTTTAAGAGGTTAGTAAATCATTTTCATTTCCTCTGAATTAATCTTATCTGAGCTTGTTTCTTAAAGCCATTCTGATTTGCTGGGTTTTATTGGTCCCTCAAGGGGAACATCACAGGCGTTTTCAGAGGAAGCGTCCCTGCTGAACAGATTCTGCTCTGTTCCCGCTCTGTTCTGTTAAACTGATGGATTTATAGGTCCACACAACCCCATTCTTTAAAAAAATAATTAACTCCATGAGTAGACCTCAATATCATTGTCATCTAAAGAAAAAAAACTTTACTTTTCAGTTTTGCGTGTTATGTATCTCTTGTTCCCCCATGGCTCTCTTCATGAGCTTCTCTCATTAAAACCATAGCTTGCACTTGCTGATTGATTTAAGAATGTGTAACTGAAGTAACGGTAAGCCATAAAGTGTGTTACCATGTAGGTAAAGTATACAGTTGATTAAACAGAGTGCTTTTAGGATTAGCTATGTTTGTTTGTAGTGGTCTCTGAGGAGATTTTTTATTTGTAGACTGGTTTTCAATGCCAGAATGCTGAGGTGCCCTCAGAAGTCCAGAGTGAAGTGTCTTCAGGCAACATTTCTCTTGGAAGAGACATGGACACTTTTATGTGTTGGTTACGGATATTGCATGAGGTGTAATGAGCCGAGCAGGTGCTGGATTCACAATGTTTGTGTTTTTATACTGAGCACACCCTACGTTGAGAGACAGATTGAAAAGGCACATGATTGAGGACTGTTTCCTGTAATAATTTGCTGTTTGTAGATGTGAGTCTAGAAAGATAGACAGAAAAGAATCTCCCCAAATCCACCGATTTTAACCAACAGTTCAAAGTTGCATTTATGTTACAGCTGAACTTAATAGCATGGAAATAAAATTTCTCATAGATTCTGTAGGGCATTATGGGTTTAATGTACAGTGGCCTAGAGAGCTCAACGCTGCAAGTTAAGAAAACACCAACATATTAAGAAAATATTTTCATCAAAGTGCTGCAATTCCTCACAACACATGGAATTGAAACGGACCACAACGGAAATGTTTCACGGGGAACTAAAAAGTGACGGACTCGTTGCAAAATGCGGTTGATGCACAAGATGGCGCCAGTGAGCTTCGGTGCACACTTACTTCCGGTTTGCATTTACTTCAAGGGGAACCTGTATTAAACTTGGCTAAATAATTGATGTTTTAAAATTAAATGGTGGATTTGGTATATAAAAGACAAGAGAAAACATCCTCCCTACATTACTGCGTGAAAATACATTAAGATTTAATGCGGAGAATGCTTCCATTCAAGATCTCATTTATACACGAATGTATTATACTGTACATTTATAAAAGTTCATTTTGGTCTGACTGCTGTGTATACGATCATAACTGTCATGTGAGAGGCTCAGATAATTCTGCGTGTGTGTTTTATTATTGGATAACATGACTCCACAAATTAACACAACGTAGCACAAAGGTAAACCTTTGGCCCAGTCTGAGGTCCTGAGCACTCTGAAGAAGGTTTTGGTCCAGTATATTCCTATACTTGGCCGCATTCATCTTTCCCTTGTTTGCAACCAGTCGTCCTGTCCCTGAAGCTGAAAAACACCCCCACAGCAGGATGCTGCCACCAATATGCTTCACTGTTGGGCCTGTATTGGACAGGTGATGAGCACTGCCTGGATGTCTCCACGTGTAGAATTAAGACCAAAAAGTTCTATCTAGGTCTCATCAGACCAGAGAATCTTATTTCTCACCATTCTCACCATCTTGGAGTCCTTTCCGGTGTTTTTTAGCAAACTCCATGCAGGCTTTTATGTGTCTTGCACTGAGGAGAGGCTTCCATTGGGCCACTGTGCCATAAAGCCCCGACTGGTAGAGGGCTGCAATGATGGTTGACTTTCTATAACTTTCTCCCATCTCCCGACTGCATCTCTGGAGCTCAGCCAGAGTGATCTTTGGGTTCTTCTTTACTTCTCTCACCAAGGCTCTTCTCCCTTGATAGCTTAGTTTGGCCAGACGACCAGCTCTAGGAAGGGATCTGGTCGTCCCAAACATCATCTGTTTGGCCTCTATTATGGAGGCCACTGTGGTCTTAGGAACCTTAAGTCTAGCAAATGTTTTTTTTGTAACCATGGCCAGATCTGTGCCTTGCCACAATTCTGTCTCTGAGCTCTTCAGGCAGTTCCTTTGACCTCATGATTCTCATTTGCTCTGACATGCATTGTGAGCTGTAAGGTCTTATATAGACAGGTGTGTGGCTTTCCTAATCAAGTCCAATCAGTATAATCAAACACAACTGGACTCAAATGAAGGTGCAGAACCATCTCAAGGAAGATCAGAAGAAATGGACAGCACCTGAGTCACAGCAATGGATGTTCGACCATGTGATATTTCTTTCTTTTTTAATAAATCTGCAGAAATGTCAACAATTCTGTGTTTTTCTGTCAATATGTGGTGCTGTGTGTTCATTATTGAGGTAAAAAAATGAACCTAATTGATTTCAGCAAATGGCTGCAATATAACAAAGAGTGAAAAATTGAAGGGGATCTGAACACTTTCCATACCCACTGTTTATATCTTTCATCAAAGGAATAAATTACATTTTAAAACATTCTCAAACAGAGAACAGCTAATTAAAATGTAAAAATAAGAAAAAAAAATAAAACATTTTACCTGCATTTGCAGCTCAGCATCTGTTTGCAGCACGGTTGTCTTGGCTTGCGCGTTCAATATGAACGGATAGGCACATAACGTGACAGAACCCTGGGAAATAAGATTCAGATGATCAAGCTGAGACCATCTCAACGGTCAAAAAAAAACCCCATTTACATAGAGCTATAACTGAACATACCTGCACTGGAGGGTATCGCATTTTCTGCAACAAGACAAAACAATGAATTATGTTTTATTTGGCTTGGTATAAAAACAGAATATGTTTTTTTGTGAGTAATAAAATATCATTTCATATGCACAATGGGATTCACATTAGCATACAGCTTTTGCAGTTCATCTACAAAAGGAAAATCTACGTATGTGCAGTGGTAAACGCACAATATCAGCTTTGCGCAGAAACCATTTGAGGTAGTCTTCCTGGATGTCCACCAGGGTGGCGATGTCAGGGATGTAGAAATGGTTGTATTCCACACGATGGGTTTTCAGATTGACCTGCACCAAAACATTTGGATCAACAATTGGTTTATCATTTAACAGCGCAAACTAAATTACACAAGATTGTCTGCAAAAACAGATTAAAACAGCAATTCAGCTCTAAAGCTGGGGAATATTCAATCAAATAGCTTATTAATTAGTTCATCATTTACTTATTAAAAGTGTTTTGATCTTCGCTGCACCTTGTGTAGCTTCTCCAGCAGACGCAGGGCGGCGCTGGTGTAGCTCTCCAGAAACACAGGCATCAGGAGCGCCTTCCCGCCACTCAACAGAAACACAACTATGCTTTTGTACATCTCCACGAGTCTGGAGAAAAACTCGCAATCCATTAGAGACCACCAGTTATCTGAGAAACAGGAATATGGTTCATTTCAAAAGCCCTTTTGATCCTGAACTCTGATCAATTTTGTAACTAAGCAAATAACAGTGTTGCTAGGCAGTGGGATATGCGCATACCAAGGACTTTACTGGGGTTGGCGTCCAGTCTGAGGATGGCAATGGCTAGAGGGATGGTGAGAGAGATGTAGTTTTTGGAGTCCTGGAGAGCGGGACATTCAGACAGGATCAGGTAGATCCGCATGGCTTCCACGTCAGGAGGAGAGCAGGGCAGCTGAGGGATCAGGAGACTCTCAAAGCTCTTTGTGGCCTACAAAGACACATTTACAGGCTTTTTATTATTAAAATATATTTACAAAGACTAAGAGCAGTAGCGAGATTGCTTTGTTTTCTTTTTTCCTGAGGACAGTATTGAGTATGATGTCACTAAGCAGAAGATAATTAAAAATATTATAATTTTTGTATATAGTGTGCCACAAATGAAAAAAAGAAGAAA
>JAUYWG010000001.1:2096933-2133648 GCA_034779775.1 Enteromius afrohamiltoni
GCTCGTGAAGATTTAAAGGGGAAGTACACAGAACAGAGTGATCTCCAAAGAGCTGTTTATGAAAGGGGAAAATTAGCGTTTTTACACTATCCTTGAGAAATTTTAAAACAAACTATATAACAAACTTTCCATAATCATATTAGCTTGTGGAAAACTGGGTTTGTATGACCCCTTTAATGTTCAAATGACATGCAGGTAAACAAATCAAATATTTAACATTTTTTTAGTATTTTAAGTATTTTATTTTGATTGTTGTTATTTTAAAATGATTTATGTTAATTTAACACTGTCGAACCCAAAAAGAATCAAAAAGTAGTCCGATTACCTAAAATGTTTTTAACTAAAATGTTTGTAAAGCAGTAGTAGAGTACAATTTGTATGTGATCAAGCCAAAGTTTTTGAGTACATTTTTAGCAAATGAAATTTTTTGGGTGAACTATTCCTTTAAAGATATGGGTGCGTTTATATATTAGCGTTTCGGGGTGATTTCGCGAACCTAAACATGCCTACACAAGTTACTGTTTAAAGGGAATTGTTATTTTTGTGGAAAACTAAATATTTTGATATTTTAAACAGTGCTTTAGCTGTGTTTTATCCATACAGTGAATGTCAATGAACTCCAGTATTTTAGACCCCATTGACTGAATTAGTTTTCAATAATTCTTTGCATAATTCCAGATCCATGTTCACAGCAGGACACTATGTGAGGAACTTATGTGTTCCTGTCAAACGCGGGCCACCCTGACAAGTTAAACAGAGGCTTTAAATCGCCTCTGCATAAGATCTGTAATGACAGACTCAACAAACAAGAGAACAGAGGGATGCCTTGAAACAAAATACTTGACATTGCTGCGGTTTACTAATCCAAACACTAAATAACTCTTTTGAATTCATCTCTGTTTAGAATAAGGCGAATCAAAGAATCACTGGCCGGCCCTATAGCACAGAATGTGCTGCAGTGACCCTCTTCAGAGGAGTTTGGCTCCAGTCGTGCAGCTGGATAGCAGAGGGGTATGACCAATTGTGTAACTCAATTCAGTTCGGTTGCCCTGTGCACAGCCACAAATCAGGAAGTGTTTATAATTAGACAACACTCATCGCTGTTCCTCTGCACATGACGGAAGGCAGAGTTTTCATGGGGTTTGTGCTCATGGTATGAGTGTGTAAAGCTGTGATTGTGTCACTGATACTCACCTTCCATGTGAAAGTGATGATGAAGAGTTGCCATGACGACCACAGGAGGGCAGAGCCTAACCATTCATGGTGTCTACAGCAATAAAGACTGCGCTGACAGGGTAAATTAACCAAAGCAGAGCACTTCGTAATTGATACAGGTATGCCAAAAAATATGAAAGCATCTTTTAATTAGGTTGTTCAATTGCACTGTATCTGAAAATTTATCTTGAAGTTTATTTTACACAAATCTAAAAGAATTAAATGAGGCTTGTTTCAAATAAATATATATGGTTTTTATAGGACAATGTTGTATTAAAAATTCTGATTAAGAATAAATCAAACAGATCTTAAATCTTTTCCTTTCACGCAAATTAAAATCTAATTTAGAATATATTTACTAGTCAATGTTTTAAATACAGTGATATATTAAAAACGTATTAGCAATTATGAATTTTACATTATGAAAATCTGTCCTGATTTAAAAAAAAAATATGATTGGTAACAAAATGGAGGATTTTATTTTATTTAATGCAGGTCTTGATGTACAGTAACACACTTCTTTTCATCTTTTCATAGATAATTATAAATGTAATTAAAAAGCAGTTAAGCATTTTAATGATATACTGTGTGTGTGTGTGTATATATATATATATATATATATATATATATATATGTGTGTAAATATATATATATAATTATTTAAAAAAACTTTCATACCTACTACATTTGATTAAATGCAATAGTTAATTTGATTAAATTAATTTTGACACTAAATACAATTTATATTAAAAGTTAATCAAACTAAATATTATTTTATTTGGTTATTAGGTGTTGATGAAGTCACAACACCAAAATGTAAAACATTTAAAACAACATTTTATGACTGGTGTTTGCAACCAGTCATAAAAATCTGTTACACTACTGCAAATTTATCTCATATGGTAACCACAATATAACAAAATATATCAAATCTTCTGATGTTTTCTGAAATGTGAGGTTTATTTAATGTAAAGATGTTGTGTTCTTACACAGTGTGATTTCAATGTTTCTGAAATGTTGTTACAAAAACAGTTTGCAGGAGAACTACCAACCTGAACTCACGGCAATTCATATATATTTTACCAGGTGGCTAATTTGTACGAATTTGTATGACTTCACTCATACAAATTTATAAGATTTATTCTAAATCCAATCTAATGCCAATTCGTATGAATATGTACGAATGACCTAAACATAACCCCGCTCCTAAACCTACCCATCATGTGGTTTTAGACAAATTGTACGAGTGAGGTTGTACGAATAAGTACGAATTGGCACAAATTTGGCACCTCGTACGAATATGTACGAATTGCTCGTGAGACTGTGTTGGAACTACAGCGGAAGGGCAGATTTTGAGAGAATAACATCTTAAGTTTCAGTCTGCTACTCACAAGAAGCAACTGAAGTGCTTCAGAAAACTCTGAATATGGGGAATCCCAGCGGGGAAAGATTTGAGGTGAGAACCATAATTAGACCAAGACAAGCACTCCACTGTCCCGCAGGTGAAATCAAGCAAGTCTTAGGCTGATGGCCAGATATTAGCCACCTTTGGACAAACGTCGTTTCAGCACTCAGTACTCAGTAGTTTTAGGTTCCAGACGTCTAAGGAGCCTTTTTGTGTCAACACTTAGTGCGGTTGCCAGTTACCACACTGTTGGTTAGCCTGATATATTCTTTGGTTTGCTGAGTACTACCCACACAACCTCAGTACATCACTCAAAAGCATTCTGAGACACATTTGAGCACACTAATGGCATGAAGTCTTATGTTCTTACAGGACCATTTGAAGCCTCTTACCGGGATTTTCCAAAGATATACTGCACATATGAAATACATTTTCCAAATGCGCTTGCGGCCAATTATCATAATGCAGGCAAGTGTAAGTGATATTAGTACAGTTTTCCTTGTAAATCCAGCTTTGTGTTACATTACACTTGCTGTGCCCATCTGGTTTGACTATAAACAAAGACAGAGTGCCCGCAACACAGCACTGCCAAATCATAAGTGATGGCTTTGTTTGCCTCAATTTGTCTATTATGATTTGGGGAAGCCCCTTAGCAAGTCAAATACATATAAATATATTAAAGATGACTTTGAGGGGTTTCTTGTTTTAAGCATAAACCTTACTTTTTATGCTTAAAATAACAACAAAAAAAGTCATTGAAGAAATATTCTCTGAACAAAAATCCGTAACATCTTGGAGTCTCTTAATGGGCTTTAGATTGCAGTTGAGATTTGATTGTATCTCCTTGATAAGGGGAGTGATGGATCTGGAATACAGGCTGTGGAAATTCATGATCAAAGCAATAGAAAGCAGTCGTATTTGCTGTTTAAGACTGTGTCCTTTCACTGCTCTTTCTGTAGCGGTGAGTGACGATAGTTTAAAAGGAAGCAGACAGTCATAGATGTCGTGACCCATTACAGTTTCTGTAGCTGTAGTACATTAAGTTCTGATGATTAAAAGAAAATTGGAAAATCTACATCATCCTGTGATCCTCTCTGATGAAAAGGACAAAACATGGTTGAATTTTTGGCATGCTTACTAAATCATGGCCAGTGTTGCCATTGGTGTGCCTTTAATAGTTTCAGTATAGAAAGGACAATGTTGTATGACCAACTCTGTTTTAGGATTTTATTGCATTGTAAGACACTTCAAATTCGCATTAAATGGGTTCAATCCAGTTTTATCCAATGAGTGCAAAGCATTATGAATAAAAGTACTGCTTAACATACAAACACCAAACTCTCTTGTGCTTCCTGTTAGAGCGCTATTTGACCCTTCAGAAAACCCCACCCTCCTTAGTTACTGTTGCTATCTCCGACAAGCCACACTACATGTTGTGTTCTCACGCAGTAAAAAATACATCACAGAGCAAAGAGGAAACTGATAATCAATACCGTTTTGTAGATCTTTAATGTGTCATGACAAATCACTGGATTCCCTCAATCCAAGCAGCACATGAATCGATCGACTTCTGAAATGTGACCCTGGACCTCACATATCCATGAAATGAACATGAATGAACATCAGAAGGTATTTTACTGCAGAAAAACAAAAGTCTTCTAAAGTTGCCGTTTGTCGGGCAAGATGGCAGACTTTGGCAAACTGATTGGTTTGATTGCCAGGCTCTTTGCAAATAGTCTAGAACATGACGTGTAAAGCCTGGCTCACACTTCATTTAGCAGTAGTACATTTTTAGCCCGATTTAGCCCCAATTTTTCTTTACCGATAATCGGAGCAAAAATCCGATTGGATTGGAACTTTGGAACTTTCCAATGGAACTTTGCATCTCCGGATCTGTCTGCGCACAAATCGGGGCCACCCCGATTATAATAAACATGTTTGATGTTTAGGATTTAAATCGGGATGAATACGGCTATATAATTACATCAGTACTTTAACAATAACCAATGCGTGACCGCAAAACAGGTGCCGATTGATTTTTTACAATCTGTAACGGACCGGTTTTGTTACAATCTGTAACCGATTTTAAAGTCTTCAATCATATTAATATGCTTCCTTTTTTGAGGAATTTGGACACTGAGTACTTTTCCACTACTCGTCCAACGCTGGAGCTATAATTATAATTACGCAATGTAAAAAAAATCAACCAAGCTCATATCTTCTGACACACTCCAGAACCCGCTCCAGTTCGTCTTTTAGTAGTTTATCTTCCTCAAACAGTACAGCCAAATGAAGACCACATGCTGATGGCAGATGTATTGGTAAATCATGTAAAAGAAGAGGCCTACTGGTCTCACAGCCAAACACTATACAAATCAACTACAGCTCGTGTATTTCAAGGTTCTTTGCTTTTTAACTCTCAAAATGTGACCTCAAACCCAAAAAGATCCCTTCTGGGAGAAACGGGAGTGAGGAGCTTCAATACCTGGAGAAACCCAACCATTAGCATTTGTATTCATCTCAACGGCAGTAGCTTGGCTAGCCAAGGATGAAAGGATGTATGCTTTTTAAATTCTGCCATCTTTGCTCATTGACACACAGTTCTGCACATATGTGTCCATTTCGGAGCCACTAGAAAGTCAAGGCAAGGAAAATGTCCATGCCATATATTTTTAAAATCCATTAAAAATACTCTCATGGCTAAAACATATACTATAATGAAAATAATGACATGGGAAATATGATGAGAAGATGGTGTAGTTGCATTATCTACCAGCAGAGGAAACACTGACCCGTTGATCGGGAGCCAGTGTGCCTTTTTTAATGAATAAATATTTAACATAATTAACGTCATTGCTAATTATTATTAAAGAGTTCTGCAATAATATGGCTTTGTTTATATTAGTCTCCAGCACTAATTGTAGCCTATTTCCACGATCTTTCTTCCACTTTGAAATCAATTTGTCTAGTTCATCTACTCAAAATGTGTGATGCATATTTTTATCAAAGCCTGTGATGACAGACATGACCACATGATGGAGTTCAGGGGTTTACCAACATCAGCCTCAAGGGGCTGCCAATGCTTCCGCCATATATTCCAGTGCTGAAATTGTTGAAATCTGAGGAATGATCTATTCCACAAGACCAATGCAACTCTCTAAAGACTATTTGTCATAATAAAGCTTTTGGAACCGGCAGAAAACATCTGGGGAGATCTGCAGCCATGTCACGCACAACTTTATACTACGGCAATGTTGTATTCCTTTACCACATTTCAAGTGTTATTATTTCTCTGATTTTATTTAGCGATTTTCTGCATCTCGTCTTTGCAGTTTTTGATTTTTTACATTAATGTCAACAGCATGTCAGCTAATATTACTTCAATTATCTTTGTTTTACATTTTTTTTTAAATGCAAAAAAATCCCAGCACAATAATTCGGACCATCCATACTGACATTTGAGTCAGGATTTTGATTGCAGTTTGCTTGTCTTCCTTTCGAAATTTGTCACACGATATTCCGCAACACAATAGCCAGCTTAGCTCATCAGAACAGAAATTAAGCTTCTTTGGATTTGGGTGTCAATGCACTGCATTCATACTGACAGAGGAAGAGAGATGGGAAATAACCTTTGACCCTTGCCTTACATCTGGCCCCCATTAGCCCTTCGTGAACCTCAGCTGCCATTTAGTGACCTTCTATTTCAAGCACGTCCATCACTCCTCAAACCATCATCACGGCACACGGACACTTGTAAGACGCAACTATAGAAGAAATGCTATCTACTTTGCCCGAAGCTAGAGATAAGGTTACAGCATTAAATCCAGCCTGATAAGGGACATCGAGCCTGATAAGGATCTAAAGTATGCACTAGTTCCTTTAAATAAGGATCATAATGTAATTATTGCCTCATAAGTGCGCAGTTTTATAGCAAATTATGCACTGCCAGCGTTAATTGAAAAATAGCATTTTATAAGGCATGATAAAGAGTTTTTATGTGACCTTCACATACGTAACAGAAAAATTGTTGCCTGTAGTTTGAGAAAAAATAAGCATTTGGACATGACATCCAACACTTCCAGAGGGTTTTTAAGAGTGATGGTGTCAATAAGGGTGGGAATACAGTCTAACATGTCATGGCTGTCTGTTTCTGCCTCAGTTTAGCTCTATATGTCAGGACAGAGAATGGATCACATGGGAGAGGTGCACTTTTTCTGTGACCAGTGAAAAGAATCCCATTAAGGAACCACACTTAACTGTCCCTTAGAGACATTTAGGTAAACACAGCACACCAATGGTCCGGGTGTCCTGTTACCGCAAGGGACAGAGGCAAAGAAAAGATGTGAGAGGGGAAAGCATTGTCGTTTCTCTTTTTTGTTATCTCTTTCTCTGCCTGCCTTTTTTATTTTGTTCCAGGAGATTTTTATAGATCGGACACCTCGTCATTTCCCATGCAAACACAAAAAAATTGTTCCATAAGGATCAAAACAACAGTCTGTGGGTCAACAATGAGCCAACACAGAGAACAGTTGTTATCCCAGGGTCCAACAGTAGCCCGGGGATATACTAAGGAAAAGCAGAAGGATCTAGTAGAAGTAGTGCCTCCTCCCTGTCTACATAAACAGATAGGGTAAGATTCCTCAACATGAAAGAGGAGGTGGAATTGGCATGAAAGTAAAGGTGAAAGGTCAGTTACGAGCACTGTCGTCACCTAAACCCTCCATCGACCCGAAAACGCTCAAGAGGAATGGCAAGAACCCTCAACGGAGAAAATCTGAGAGGTGAGCAGGCTTCAGCTTCTTTCCACTAGTAGTTTGAAATCTGAACAGTGTGTGGCCTGGATGAGCCACAGCCATTTGATGTTACATTCACGACATGTATTCTTGTCTTTTTTTTTTCAGAACAGATGAAGACAATTGGCTTTGAAAGGATCTTTCTATGTGACCTTGAGTGTATTAGCGAAGATGAAACATTAAAACACCAGAGATTTGAAATGCGTTGCTTTCAGAGCCACCCACAGAGTTCTGGAAAGCATATTAAAAGTGTCAGTCACTGCTGAACAGGATGGAAATGTACACAAATCCTTCACGGGTGCCATTAGGGGATGTTTTGTTCATTAAATTCATGTCTTCTTAAGCAAGAGCTTTTTATTTCCATGCACAATGTAAAATAAAGAGAAGTTTTATTTTTATTGTTGATCTTGATTTTCTTTTATTTTGCCCCGACTTTCTCTTTAACCCTAATAAAATTATGCTTTGTTATGATTAAAGGCCACATATGTTCTATAAGCAAAAGGTTTTCATGCCTGGCCACAAAAAAGGCAGTAAATAAATGTTGATGCTATTTTGTTACAGTAACTGACTGTCTGGCTTTCATTTTTCTGTCTGGATTAATGAGTTTCTGATGAGCATGTGTGAAAAATGTTTTGCATGAGGTTTTCATCAAGTACAATTTTAGTAGTGGCATCAAACTGTAAATTGTTCTAATTTGCAAATTACTTATTATTATTATTATTATTTATTTAGGCTTATTACACGGCTCTGTGGAATGCTTGATTCTGATTGGTCAGTTGAGACATTTGCAGGTTCAAACACTGGACAACCACAATGAACAATGGAAAATGGAAAATACATCAGTTGTTATATATTAATATGTAGATGTTATAAATTGTCTTACTAAAGTTTGAATGTTAGTCCCGTGGTACTATATCGTTTCGCGGTAGGATTAAAATGTTAATTTAAAACAAATATGCCAATAAAATGTTTCAAATATATTCATATTCATGTCCAGTTTTTTTCCTTATGTGGCAAGTAGCCATATAATAAGCAGGATAATGCAGAGGCAGCTGATAGTTATCGCAGAAATAAGCCCCGACAGTGTGATCAGGACCGGACGGGAAGGGGCTTATTTCTGCGATAACTACTGGCTGCCTCTACATTATCCCTTACTTAGGCAATTATGTGCATTATTTACTATTTTTATAAAAAGTTTTATTTTAATGATTTTTTAAAATCGTATTCAATTTTTAAATGCATTTATTTATTTTAAGTTTTTAGTTTTTTTATATATATACTTGAATCTTTTTTTATTATATCATTTGAATTTCAGTGTGCATTAAATTATGACATTTCTACATTCTATCCAAGATAAACTACATACTCATTTCTAAGAAGTGCTTATGGCACTTCAAGCTCTCCCTTATATAAGCGCACACACACTGCCACCTCTCCTCCAGACACTACCCCTGAAATGTCCTTAGTGTGCAGTTTATTTTTAAAGCTGTTGTTCCAATTTCCATGGATACTTAACATAGTGAGGCACCATTAGTTATAGAAACAATATTTTGCCATATCCCCATAGAAAAAGCCTCTCATGGGATCACTACCGTTAATTTCTCATGACAGTGCAGAGTTTGGTTTTTTGATAGAAAAGTATCGATTTACTTGCCAAAGAATACATCATTCCTCCCACGGTGGGACCCAATTCTATGTCTTGGCTGATGGCAATAAACAAATTATTCGATTTCCAGAGCTGCTGTGTAGTGCTAGGAAGGTGACAAAGCATTGGAGCCTCTGGTCTCCTGCAGACGGCGGTGGTTGGACTTGTAACAATCGTCTCCAGAGGGGTGGAGTCGACAATTAAACAGGGTTAGGACAGGTTAAAGGGCAGACAGAAAGAGATCTTCTCAACACCAGGTGTCAGAGACAATTGGAGGGACAAGGCCAGTCGCACAGGTAATGATCCGTGAAAAGATAAAGCTCTGCATCTTTATTGTACTATATAGTCGGCAAAAACAGTGTATGACAAGATAAGTATATCCGAATTCACAGTATTTATAATAAAGAGTATAAAAAGTAAACGCATGACCTCTTACGGCGAGATTAGGAAGTATACAATGGATACAATACTATCCCATGAGGTCACAGGAAAGGATTTGTGAAGGCAGTGAAGTGACTGGTAGCTCACATGATAAAAGTAGTACAGTGTATGTCCAAATTCATATAATGAATTTCATATAATGTCATATAATGCCAGATGCACTATTTTAGGTTATTTTAAGTAAAATGTGTGTTGGCAGTTTGTGTACACAACCACCCTATAATTATAAAAATCCTCCCGGTGGTTTTTTGTAATCTCCTTAAATGTTTTCCCCTCTCTCAAATCAAACTGTCTGATTGTGTGATGTCACACGGTCGGAGGCCCCTCCCACACTTGTTGATTGACCTCAGACCCGCTCTGAGTGAGCCGTCATCAGTCAGAGATGCAGAGACAAGCAAGACTCCTAAGCGATTGAAATGTTTTGTTGTTGAATGTAATAATGTACATAGCAGTAGTTATTTACCCCGGACATCTGAGTGACTGAAGACCTTAACTTCCCTTTGGTTCTGAAGGGAATGCACCCTTAATCTACCTAAATGCGTTTATGTTGCCCTTTCCTAATAATGTGCTAATTAACAAGTTTCAGTATGAATGTAATGTCTAAGACTACGAATACGGCTAAAGAAACATCCTGGAGAGTGCCTCTGAAAAGAGGGGCGGGGTCAGCAGAGCTTGATTTAAAGGGGAAGTACACAGAACAGAGTGTTTTGAAAAGAGCTGTTTTTGACTGGGTAAAATGTGTGTTTTTTTTTACTCAACCATCGAGAAATTTTAAACAAACTATATTACAGACTTTTCATTAAGACCCTAAAAGCCAATTCACACCGCACAGACAAGCGCCAACAGACTCCAACCGAGTCTCCATCCGATTTGAAGCGAATCAGTAACACGGGATTCATTTTTATGTTATGTGTGTACTGTGTAAATAAAAGCAAAACTATAACAGAATTATCAACCAACAAACTATAACAAAATTGTATAAACAATAAATAACGGTATATTTGTATACAAAGCATAAATCTTTCTTCAGATTTAAGATTGAGCACTTTGTAATTTGATATTGAAGTCGTGTCCAAATACTTTGTATTTGAAAACGCTGACTTGTTAGGTGATGTTTTCTCAATTAATTCATACGATTTCCTATTAATTCAATGCAATGGAATGTATGGGAACAGTGTGGAATACCAATATAGATCTCTATTATAGATCAGTGGTGTTACCCCTGTCAGATGTTGGTTGGAGTTGGTTAGAGTTTGTTTTCATTTACATTATAACTTTTACATAAGCCACTTTTGTTTAATTCACCGTCACACAAATACATTAATAAAAGGAAAATTTGGATTGTGAATATAGGATCATCCATTTTTTTCCCAGTCAGTGTCTGTTGGTGCGGTGTGAACATGAGTCTTAAAAGATTTCATAAGACAACAGCCAACTTGAGCCAACTAGTCTGCTGGCGTTTGTCTGTGTGGTGTGAATTGGCCTTAAAGAATCAAATCAGCTTGTGGAAAATTAGCGTTATATGACATCTTTAAAGAGTTGGATTTTGATGCTAAACATGGCCAGTGTTTCAAAAAAAAGTGTTGCAAGTATAACACAGTGTTTCTGTGACAAATAAACTCCTACAGGGATCGTATAAATTTCCTAAAGTTTTTTCTGAGTATGCCAATAAAGGGTGGAATTCCTTGTATGGGCACTACTTGAGAAGGATTTGCCATTTTGACTTTCAATCACAAAATCAACAATGTCACCATAGAAGTTTGTTTTTGGTTATGAGGTAAGGTGGTTTGTGGTTTGGTTATGTTCAATTTTCTGGGGACATTTTTCTTCAGGGCAAGACGAGAAGAATAACAATGTGAAGTAAATAGTAAAATTGCTTGTTCGTAATTCTGTTCGTAAAACAGTTTGTTCGTAATCAATACCTTAAAATAATATGGTAAACATTTCAGTATGGAGCAGCAAAACTAACTGTTTTACATAGCTAAATATCGCTGGACACAGATGAGACCGAAACCTAGACCCATAGATTTTACAAATGACTGTGGGAAACTTGCTTTTTAGGCAATAAAAAATCCTGGTTTCCCAAAACATAGCACACATAGTCACCTCATTGTGAGGGGAAAATAACCCAAAGTACCCAGAGTTAGAGAACAGTTTCTCAATGGCAGCAACAAAGTTCTGCAGCTGTTTGTTTGTTTCCGGCATTTTTGTGATGAATAATTTATAAACAAATGACATACGATTTAAGTCAATATAGTTTTTGTTTCTGTTTTACTTATGTCAATGTCAGATTGCAGATGATTGTCACGCAAAAGCTTCACATGCGCATGACTCTTTAGCTCCGCCCACGGCACTTCTCAAGGGGAGTGACTTTTTTCGGAGAGAAGAGGTTCAGGTATATCTCCCTTTTATTAATCTTAGAAAACTAAAGACCATTTTGGGAGATTATGAGAGACTATACTATAGGTATTCAAGATTTACATGAGACTGGCATAAATTGTGCGTGTTTATGTCCCCTTTAAGCTTTTAATTTTGCCAGGACATTGTTTGTCTAGTCACTAAACTCATAGCTCATGTTAATGATTTGTTTTATGTCTAGGATTAAGTTGAGAGTTCATGTTTATGTTTTGGGGTTTTACGATCGTAAATAAAACAGCACTTTGGTTGCTACACTATCGCCCCTTGTGTGCTTCATGGCAGCAACATTACATGACCTACAATGAACCCAGATGCTTCTATGCCAGGGTAATCGTCCTATTGAATAGAGTTTTGTGGACTGTGCTATCAGGTGGGAATTAAGGAAGTGGCACTGAAAGGCATTTTTCGTAATGGGTTAAATGACTTACTGAATTACCTAATGCCTGGCAGTGATGGTTCACTCTAGCCAAGTACTGTATATTGACTGTGCCCTGTTGCTGAGCAGTTTCTTTCTTACTGTGGAAATTATGGAATTGGATTCAGCTGCTTATGGACAGATCCCTTAAACCTTGTTTTGGGGGGTGGGGCTACAGTATACATTAAGGGGCAAATTTTGGTTTAGGATGATTCTAAGGGCCCAGCAATGAATGGGGGCCCCCCCGAGGTGGAAACATAATTTCTAACACGGGGAACCACCAGAACGCAATTCACCACAAAAATAGCAATGAAGTCAATTTCGATTTCACGTGGACTTATTTCGCATACTTTTGAAAATCCAGTGTTGGGTTGATCCTGATGAGAGCTAATGATTACAGTTGTAATCACAGCAACGTTCTTCTTCCATGAGGGGGTTAGGTAGTCTCACGTAGCAAGACTTTCAGACTGATGGCTAAAGGTCTGGAATACATAGTAGCGTTCTTTGGCCAGACTTCTTTGACTGACATGTCAAAGACGTAAATGTGTAAAATAACGTGTAAAACTCTCGGGCATATTTTAAAGATTCTATGCTGCCAAATGTAAATATTTCACATACTTTTTTAAAATCCAGTGTTGGGTTGATCCTGATGAGCACTAATGATTACAGTTGTAATCACAGCAACTTTCATCTTTCATGAAGGAGTTTGGCATCACGGCATTGTTTCCAGACAGAACGTTAAAGAATGCGATACACACGTCTCCCGGAAGTCCTGTAAAATTCAACCAATCCGATGATGGCTTCGAATGTTTTCAAGTGTTCCCATATAAGTGTGCCATATACAGTATATCATACATTTAGCCAATCGTCTGTGGGTGTGATGTCTGAGGCTGAGACTAAGGGATTCCAGTCCTTCTGCATACAGTTCTCCTAAGAAGACAACATCTGCTATGTCCCCTGCTGAGATGTCTGCTTGCCGTGTGCAAAAAAGGTCTACAAGCTTCCTGTGCTCCATGATCCATGCCTGTCCTGCCATGACCATGAAGCCATCCTTTAACTCTTTAGGCTCCTTGCTTCCTGGCCTCCATCCTGGTTCCATGTTGGCTCAACGTTGGCTTCTTGTTCCATCAACCCTGGCCAGGGCTCTAGACTAACTTTTTGCACTGGTTGCACTTGTGCGCCTAACTGTTTTTCTCAGGTGCACCAGCACCAAATTTTTATATAGGCAAAATTGACATGTAAATGATTAACTAACACTGTGTTCACACTGAACAAGACAGTTGTCACGGACATCGCCATATTTGATAGTACTTCGGTCACTTCTGTGCTTAAATGATTCTCGGACAGATCAGGCCTTACCTTAACTACACCGGATGCGAGCAGCATGGCGTGATGCGACAAAATACAATAGAACCTATTCTGCAGTCTATACTGGATGTAGTGCAACAAATTCCGTCTGCTTTTGCGACCACGGATATTTTTTAGTCGCACCTTTGAGAAATTAGGTTGCACATGCAACCAAATTGGTCTGCACTCTAGAGCCCTGCTGGCCTGGTCCCTGGCTCTGTTCACTGCTCTTGTTATCTTGTTTATTGTTCACAGAACTGCAGCAGTTCACAGCTGTTCATTGTTCCAGGTGCCAGGTCATTGTTTATTGCCTAGTCAAGCTCATAGTTCATGTTAATGTTTTGTGTTACTTCAAGGATTAAGTTCATGGTTTATGTTTTTGGGTCATTGGTCATTGTAAATAAAACCGCAGTTGCTATGGTATGGTATGCTACACCATTGTCCTCATTTGTTTCATGTCAGCAATGTTACACATAGTAACAAACTCAGTGGAAAGATGGGTAGCAAACTGAAGAAAAGGTTCACTACGATATTTAATAATATACATTATGTACATTTGTACAAATGCTAATGGCACATTGCTAATCTAATTGCCAAGCGTTCCTGATCAGGTTAAAATGCCGTCCATGTGGGGAGCAGAAAGAAAGTTAGGTCAGTTGGAACAGGAGCGTCGAGACTGTGACGTACTGGCTTGGCACAGACAGAGTTCTCACAATACACACTCAATATTTTGAATTTCCCTTTGTGTGGGCTGAGTGATTGGTAACAGAGGCACAAGTGACCTACACTAAGCTGAATCGGGGGTTAACAAAAGAGCGGAGCTCTTTCAGGACTTTTATGTTATGATGAATAGAGCTGACAAGCCAAAACTGAACGCTATACAATTTATGATTTGCTCGGCCACACACTCCACTCGTGAAGAAAGAGTATACAGCTGTGTTTTCAGTCAGCACAAATTCTCTTTCTTCTGATGTAGGAAAACAACCTGCTTCGTGATTTTTCCCTGGATTTTTCCCCCTCCCCACGTTCACAACCCCATTATACTTAATCCTTAAAACAAGATGAAGTTACATGAGAAGCAACACTGCAAAATGTAATATATTTCCTAACACACAAAAGATTCCTATAAAAAGTTTCTGAATTTTCCACATCATTACTCTTCAGTGTCACATGATACTTCAGAAATCATTCTAATATGCTGATTTGGTGCTCAAGAAACATTTCTGTTTCTGTCGGTGTTGTAAACTGCCGTGCTGCTTAATATTTTCCTCTCAGAATTACTAACCCATTCTATACCACAAAAAAAAAAAATATCAAGCAAAGGGTGTTTTCATCCAATGAGCTCATCTCTGTGATATAAATCTCTACGCTATCACAGCTAAAGCTCATATAGGCATCGGCCAGGATGTTCAAAAGATCTTTTCCCATCTTTTCATGAATGATGGGATTGTGGAGGGAGGGAGGGGGTTGCGGTGGTGCGGGAGAGGAAAGACCAGGTAAAGTTATCCGGTGGGAGCCGCCCAATTTGTGTGATCTGCCCATTCATACGGTGGGGTGTGGGGAGGCGGGGAGCCTGCTCTTTTTAACCGCCAGAGGAAGGATGTCTCCTGCCTTGATGAAACTCTGGCGTCCCTTTTGTTGTTTGTAAAAACAAAACAAAAAAGGGCAGTGAGTGAAAAAGAAGCGAGGGGGAAAAAAACAGGCCGAGACGAAAGAGAAAGGTTTGGGACAGTCAGTGATAACAATGCAGTCTGCTCGCTTGAAGAGACATGATGTCACCAGGGCACCGGAATCCCTAGTGTGGAGCAAACAGGGTGGGGTACGTTCCTCCCTCCCTCCAATTTGCCCCTGCCCCTTTCTCTCGCTGTCCTTCTCTGTCTTTTTGCCTTCATCTTTCTCTTTCCTGTCTGTCTCTGTCTGTGTGTGTGTGTGTGTGTGTGGACGTGGGAGCTGTTGAGCACATAATAGGACTCCTCACAGCTTTACTTCCGAAGAGTGGTCATATGAAACGTCCATTTCCAGGTCATTCATTCACAGCGGTCCCAGATGAGTACGGCTGTCCCCGCTGAAGACTGTCAGAGGATCAGTCCCACGAGGAGGTCGGTGCCACGTGAGAGGAAGATATGGCTTAGTGTCGTGATTGTGATCTGCTCAACAACTCAAAACTATTAAAACACACTAGCACTTCAAGATATCTCAGTTATTTAAATAGCTGACCTTTCACGAGGCAAAAACAGTGTATTACTGTAAATAGTTTTTAATAGTCAAATAGTTTTTATAATAGCACTTCAATGTAATGCATACTTGATAAAGAAAAGTATTTTTTGATGCTCAACAATTCCACAGTAGTTGATCTAACATTTTTATAGGTCTAGTTCTTGTTGTTTTGTAATTAGTCTCCACCAGTTAACATGAGGCACATTTGCGTAAACAACTCGCAATGCAACAGTTGATAACTGCCAAATTAAGACTTCGCACAAGACCTTATCCATTACTTTGGAATGCTTTGTGAATAATCCGGCAGGCATTATCCGTCCAATTAGCCATATGTTCTTAAAGGTGGTCATTACTCAGGTGGTCAGAAATTGATTTGTGAAAGAAACTTGGAAAACAGCAGTGCGCTAAACACCTCTGCTTTTAATGTATGATCACCTGCAATATAGTGGAGATGTGACATTTCCGTGTAATCGTTGCCACTGAACAAGCCTGCGAACAAGACAGCAAAAGAACCATTCACGGTCTTTCACCAATGCATTGTGTGCCAGATGAAGTCGTGGCCCCTGGCGCTCATCTATAAACTGGCCCCACAGATCCCACTGCAGGACTCCAGCACTTGCTTTCAGCATGACCGTCAGCAAAATGGCAGCATGCTAATGTGTAAAACAGTGATTGCATCTCAATTTAAGGCTACATGTGCTGAAGTGGCCCCTGGCAAACTGGCCTATAAATGAAACCCAAGTATGAGCTTGCATGTCTCCTCACTCGAGCACAGCATGTGGTTCTGCCTTTGAGTTGATTGCAAGCAGAGACTGGCTCTGACTTTGTACCAAATGCTGTCCGTGACATTCCACCTCCAGTCGATCTCTGGCTCCATTGTCTCCTGGAAGCGTCGGGAGAGCGTTGAGGCAACCGATGGATGCGCTGATTCACCAAGGGCCCTGGTAATTGTTTGGCCTCTTTCTGTATTTGGACGGGGGGAGAGAGAAATTGTACCCTTTGCCACCCACAAGCACTCAATAAGGCCCTATCCTGTTAAACTGCCAAAGTGAGACATCTGGACAAAGAGCTCTTTTTGGAGATGCGGAATAACACTGGATGTGGATGGGATGAGGCGATTGGAGCCGTCCTCATGGGAGTAGGAGTGGCAGTGTCGTCGCTCTAAGCCGTTGAAAGGTGCACAATACAACAGGATATCATATTGTCTTGTTTGACAAATGGATTCTCAGTGCTGACTGGAGCAGCAGTGGTGTCGAGGAAGTTCAACTCAATAACCACTACAGGTTCATAATTACTTCCTTAGAATGGTAATCAGATCACTTCATAGAAACATTCTTTCAGACCCCTATGAAAATATAATGTGACATGCACTGTTATTTAAATTCTGACTGAACAAAATAACTGTAAAATAATATAAAGCAACTTTGCAATGCAACACATTTTATTGCTTATTGGGCACAGTAAGACATGCAAAATGTTTCTTAGTATAGGAAAAGCTGTGGGATATTACTTTTATCCATTTTACTCATTTTTGTTCTCCTTGAATTTTCTGTGTATTATGCTAAGACAATTAACAGACAGAAACCGTATCTTCTGCGCTCTAGCGGTTAATAAACAGGACTACGTGCGTCTCGCCGAAGAACATTGTAACCGGAGCTACTCTGTTTATGTCTATGACGAATCATGCAGGTACTGGACTACTCTGCAGTGGTTCATGAACCAGTAGTCAGAATAAAAACTTTTATTGTAGGTGTAGCCTACTGTAGTGATTTAGGACAAGCCAAAAACACAGTTTGGAAAATGCATTTATGGTAGATGGTTATTATATAATTTGTTTATATTTTGAAAACAAAAAAGTTACGGACTGCAGCTTTAAAGCTTCAACATGCTTTATAATATAAATGCAATTGATTTTTTTTTTTCAGCAAGAATTCTTAGTTTAGTCCTTCCAAATTTAACACACTGAGCTTCAATATTTTCTCAATATACAGCATCTAATACAGTTTGTGTAATTTATTCACATTTTTAGCATTATCCTGCCTTCACACTATGGGTGCAGGCAATCACAAGCAGTGCAATATTGAAACACAACCAGTATCAAAAATGGATGCAAGTTGTCCCAATATATTTTTTGGCGGTACAGTTCAACAATGGTACACATACACACACACAACATGCAATATTAAGGCGAATTGTAAATTACAATCAAGTATGAATAACTCCCTGAACCCGCATTACACAATTTTAGTTCTATAGTAAGTAATCAGATCAAACACAATCTGATTTGAAAACATCTGCAAAGCATGCTGGCTTTAGCTGTAGATGTAAACTTACAGAGAATCAATGACAGGAGACATTCTTTGTAGTTGGCTGTGGTTTTGTAGCCTTTCAAGAGATGCACCATAGAAATTAGTAATTTAGCAAATCCCTTGATGTGAAATGTGACTGGATGTAGTTGTGTAATGAACTGAGCAATGGCTGGCAGAGGTTTTTATTGGACTATTGCTGACAGATCTTACACTCTCTCAGTGTGATTTGTGAGATCCTAGTGTACATAAACACCCCTCAACTGTTGCTTCTCCTGAGCTGTTGATCAAGGCTTGTAACACTGGCAACCACAAGGAGAAAAGAACAAGATGGATGCCCACTCCTGAGGACCTCAAATGCTTTGCAAACAAACACTGCCAGAGTTTGTTTGTAGACAGACACACTTGACCCCAAATGTGTTGCAGATAAAAACAAACAGGAAACAGATTCTCATCTCATCCCAATAACTGTCATGAAGCAGCGGAGATCTAGCTCATGAGATATATCACAAGGCTCTATCCAAAATCACCCATCACTGAATGAGCAAGGAGGAACTGACAAAAGCAGATATTGAGTATAAGGACAATACAGTATGTTCTGGCCAAAATGTGGAAATTCATTTGGCACGATGCTAATGGTGATATTCTCTGACTGCTAGCTATTGAGTATAATGGTTGTGTACACGTTATTAAGGTGCATTATGGATTAGAATGAGATCATTCCATAAAATTAATTTAAGGCAGCTGCGCTTACTGTAATTCTACCGTAAAAATAAAGTAATGTTTTACAGTTTTAAGTTAAATTTAAAGTTAAATACCGTAATTCTATTGACTGGTATACTGTTAATATACCAAACTTTTAAAGTATTGAAATCTGTTTTGTACATTTGAAGAAAGGTGCTGGTAACCACAAAATGAAGGCGGCTATGAGAAAGTTACATGATGAGCCATAACACATCACAATCAGCTTTTAATTATGACTATATATATAGAAGGTGCTCAGTGTCATTCACACAAACACTAAACACCATCATGGTGAGAATCATTAAACTGAAATATGCAATAAACATTCATTTAACAACATTAGATGTAACATATAACCC
Source organism: Enteromius afrohamiltoni (assembly GCA_034779775.1). Lineage (NCBI taxonomy): Eukaryota > Metazoa > Chordata > Actinopteri > Cypriniformes > Cyprinidae > Enteromius > Enteromius afrohamiltoni. The sequence goes on from JAUYWG010000001.1 coordinate 2,116,239, forward strand.
TCTTAAAATAAAAACTGATAAGAAAACGAAAAAACACTTATTTTAAAGATAGAACATCAAATTCAAACCAAATTTAAAATGCAATGCAGGAAATTCTGGGGACGTCAATTTACAGTTTTTTTTCATCTGTAGATTTTACAGGAATTTACCGTTAACCATTTAACAGGTTTTTACGGTTGCATTTGAACAGGTTTTTTTCTGCTAAAATCACAGTCCTTTTTTACATGCACTAAGGGCATTGATACCATCTGCATATATTGTTAAAATATTGCCCAGTGTAATGGACATCGATATCTTTTATTTACTTTCTTTAAAGTGCCCCTATTGTGGGTTATGAAAGGTTCATATTTTGGTTTTGGGAGTCACAAACAATAGGTTAACATGCATGGAAGGTCAAAAAACCCGAGCAATTTCCTTTTAAAAGTTTTCTTATAATATGCATTTATTTTTACCTTCAGCGACGCTCAAGCGTTCTGCACAAAAATTAATTTTCCAAACCCCTCCAGTGGTTGATTTCATCTAAAGCTATGTTTGTGAACTTTTAACACTCCAAAAGTGGCACCTAGTGGCAAAGAATGAATTTGCATTTTCATTCCGACCAACGTTAAACCAACAAGCGGGTGGGCAATATACTAACAATTAATTTTGACAATTCAGCATGATGCAGTTTTTTTTCTTTTAAGAGACAATATAGACATGGTCTTGTGGCACGATTATCCTTGTGTCTTATGGCGATATCCTCGCGATAGTGGTATGATGCAGTGCAACAAATCTTTGACAGAAAAATGCTGCCGCATTCTGTATATGACGTGCTGAAACAAATTAAAAATGGTTTTCAATGGTCACTTTTGCGCGTCCAGTTTAGGCAGACTTAGGGCCGGGGTGTACTTTACTTTCTGCTTTCCATTCCGTCAATCACAGAGTAGTGTGGACGGATGAGCTCAACACATGTGCATTGCCACCTACAGTACTTGAGTGGCACTCTTTTACCATTCTTCTCCCATCATACACTGTTGTACGCAGACTTGAAAAATTGCATGTAGACAGGGCATCAGGACCCTCCTGATGATGAAAATGATGATTAAGCTAGCGCTGTGTTTGCCAACAAGTTTATTTTGGTATTCGGCCCGACTCTATTTTCCGTCATTTTTTTTAAATCCCTTACCCTGCTTTTAAAGGGATATTTGTGGTTTTATTTATTTATACTGTTTATACTTTTTGTGTAATTACTTGCCAAAATAGTTTGCAGTGTTCATTTTTGTTGAATAAAATACTATTTTAAGTCGTCTCGTTCTCGTGAACCCAGTGTCTCGTCTCGTGGGATAAGTGTCTCGTCATACCTCTAGTTATAGTTAATATTCATATTTTGAGGGAATTAATTTCCATTTAGTAAGAGAAAGTCCCATCCTAGATTTCGTTCTCTCAGATGTGCTGCTGGAAAAATGGCACATTACAAAATAGGCAGTCATTTCATTTTGATAGTATTGGGTGATAAATAAACATATTGTAAGCAAATGATGTAAGACAGGGTGTTGTGTTATTATTATTTGTTTGTTTCATGCTACTAGACTATTTGAACTGTCAAAACAATTTGAATCCTTTTCTGAGTGTAGTCAATTTCTTATCAGAGCTGACACAATGCACATCAGAGCCTGGCCTTTACTTTCCACAAAAAAAGACTACACTACGGAAGGGTGGAAAATCCAAAACTGGAAAATTCAGAAGTGAATTTGAAGTATTAGAGCTTACGGCCTAGGAATTTAAAGAAATATTATGGGTTACTTTCAACCTAATGTCTATGGACAGAATCTGTGGCATATTTCAATTAAAATAAAGAAAGAAAAATCATAACCCCTTTTTAAATAAATTGGTTAGCTCTGGGTACCCTGAGCTCTGGCCATCAGTTGTTCGTCCCAAATGAAGCAAAAAGAAACATAGCAAGCGTACTGCAAACTGATGGAGCCACATTCAATAAATAAAGAATTATAGAACAAATAAATAATACACAATGCAAGTCTGAGCTTGGAGTGCGTTCTGACTTTCTGAGAAACCTGGAGCAGAACGTTAAAAGAAAATGAAACAAATAAACCAATTTTTGTGACGCACATGATGTTATTCTTCTGTTTATGATCTGTCGGATTCAGTCAGCTGTGTTTAGACATGCACTGATGTCTTTTCACGATGATGCTTCATGAACATTAATAGAGATAATATTGGTTGGATCACTTTTAATTTTCCGTGCTGTGCTCAGTCTGATGATGGCAGATTTCAGAAATCCTGCTATATGTAAGCTTGTGTCTGCTAATTAATAAAATGCACAAGTGGTTCATGATACAACTATCTGCAGGATACTAATATTGATGAAACAAACTATATATTGTAAACAGTTCACATACACACTTATATATATATATATATATATATATATATTAATAGTTTTTATCTAAACTATTACCCTATTATATCAGTATTTGAAGCCCCTAATTACTCTTTGCCCAATGCATAAATGTGACTCAAGTGCTGTTTCACATGGAATAAACTGGAACAGACAAAAAAAGATTAAGAAAAAATGCATGCACAGTGACCCGATGACCAAAACTGAAGCGTCCAGTTCAAAGTAAATATATTTATGTGATGCGCATGACATTCTTTAGCTGTTTACAACAGGATCTGTCAGAATGAATCAGCTGTGTTTAGACATATCAAAGCCACATATTCAATGTTTCCATTTCATTGTGATCTTTTGCAAACCTAAATTGAGATAGCATCGCTGACATTGAATCATTTTGAGATAATATCCATCACATTGAATCTTGTTTGTTGAGATTCCTTAAAAAGCATGCAGCCAGAGCTTTGAATATTTAGTCTGTTTGCAAGAAATGGGATGGTTTGGATAGAGCAAAACTGTTGATTTGGTTAATTACAGTGACAGATTGTCTCTAAATTTCTCCCAGTTGTAACATTCTTGTGTTGCAATTAAAAAATACACAGCTGGCCCTAGGTTATGACAAGTACATGACTAATTGGAATTCCTGTCTGGCGAACTGATGGTTTCTGCTCAGTGTGGAGTAATGAGGAGCGAGCCCAACAGATTGTTTCACCAGGAAGAACTCCAGAAATAAGGGACTGGCATATTGTAGCCAGTGTGTTTGGATAAACTCTAAAACAATTACGACCCGTTTCTTGGCCTCTGTGTATGTGGTAGGTTTGGCCTGATTGAAATGATTTTAAAAAATTGTAAGAAAAATGGCTTATGTCAAGAGTAGAACAAGAAAAGAGTAATGGAAAATTTGAGTCTAAGCTGAAACTCAAACTAAACTAAATCCAGTTTTAACAAAGTCATTGCGTCATGACAAATCTATATATTTGTCTGTCCATCCGTCCCAAGGAAATTTATACCTGTATTGCAGAATATTTATTTACAATTCAAAATATGCATTTTTTTGTACGACTGAAAATATTTTATTTTGTTATATATTTGACTATTCTGAGGTCTAAACAGATGTGTTTAGTCCTCATGTTTTGTCCAGATGTGCCGTTTTGATTTATTTAAAATATAATTTGGCCTTAAAAAAATATTCCATAAGCATAATTTCTTCGTCAAAGTCACTTGAAGTGCCCATTTAAAAAAAAAGAGAAGAGCTTTCATGCAGTGTGTAAAGCAACTCTAATTGAATGAAAACATCCTGCCAAGTTTTAAATCTGAAAGAGCAGCGTGTATAAAGTTTGAAAAACTAATCCCAAGTCATTTCATGCTGATGTCAGCATGAGGGGTTTGGAAAAATTAATTGTTGTGCAGTCGTTTGGAGTCCTTGGGCAAAAACAAATGCATGTTATAAGACAACAAAAGTGTTTTTTGTTCTTGCATGCATCAATCTAGAAACCTAACAGAAAATGCTCCTTTTCTTAAAGGTCAGTGAAGTTAACAGATGTTAGTTTAGTAAACGAACCACTACATTTGAGTTTATGAAGATGAAAATTAAATATGATTGAAATGCAGCCTGGAGGTGAATACATATGCTCCATCACGCTGTGCAGCAACTCTCACGCATACAATGTTTATTCAAACCCAGCTTACAAAATTTCCCAAAGGGTTTATTTTAATATATCAAAAGGGAAAAAAGTCAAAAGGCACAGATGACACACAAAAAAGTTAATTTTCCCAGCACTAAGTGGGGTCTCATCTGCCACCCCTGTGTCTGTGTGGCCTTGACTTTTATTCTTTGACATCTGATGTCCAGGAAAGTGTGCCACAGGCTACCTCGGGCACAACACCAGGGCCCTCTATCCATCAACACGACACCAAAGCCTGTTGGCACATGCACAGTCACACGGAGGGCCAACCCTAACAACTGTGTTGGATTACGATGACACATTTGTCTCAGAGGAGAGAGCAGCTTTGGGCCACAGACATCACTTTGAACCAATTAGCAGATTACGGTTGCTGCTTTGTGCTGGTGGGTGGCCGACTGTTCCTAACTTCTACTCCTCAGCTTTGGTGTTCAGAAATGAGCTTCGGTCAGCATTATATTTCAACTCGGATTTGAGGTTCAATGACCATCAAGGGACTTTTCAGAGAATTTCTGCCTCTCTTGACTTTTTATGAATCCAAACTGATAAATCGCTGCAGCAAAGAACAATGCTTACCTTGGTCCCAAAAGCCCACCCAATGCTAAAGACACAAGTCATTATTTAGAATGAAAAACACATGTGAAACATAATACAAACGCCTGGACAGCGTGACTTGGTTGACCATGAGCTGAGAGGTTAGTATTTCATAATTATTACAGGTTGTTCCTGCAGACGGTCCAAAAAAATTGAGAAAATGATTTATTATGGGCTGCAACATCAGACGCTAGTTCCTTTAACGGTCCGTAAAAATTAAACTGCTCAGAATGATTTTCACTAGACCTATATCACTATGACCAATCGTTTTTTTATTAATCTGTTTAAAATAGAAATCAGAGCATAAAAATATGGCAGTTTTGTTTTTGTATTTGCTGATCTCTCAAAGTGTTGTGAAGGAACGAATGTGGAAAGTCCCTGCGATTTCAACACTTCCAATGAAAGCAATCAAATCGTCGAGCTGATGAAAGAAGTAAAGCGCAATGTCTGTAACGCTGCCACGTGTGGAACTCTGTTAGCAGACTAGCACTTCCAATTTTTTTAATCATATTCATATCTGTAAAAAAACACAAGTTCACTATAATTCAAAAGAAATTCCTGGCCTTTTGAATTTAACCAATGGCTTTCAGAAACAAAGAAAGCTGATATTAAATGTTTTGGGGTAAATAAAATAGCAAAAAATATATATTTTTATAAATTCCCATTTAGACCTTTATGATTATGTAAAATTAACCTTCATACAGAAATGGCATGATTCATTACAGTTCTGATGAATTTTGGCGGTAACAAATTAAAAGTAATGCAAGTAACGTAATCAGATTCAAGTAAAAGTACTTTTAAAATGTACAACTAAGCATCTGATTTACATTTTCAAATAATGCAAAGAAGTAAAAAAATAAATGTTATGGGTTTGTAAGTAAAAGACAAATAAGCAAGCCTAGTGGCAATAACAAAAAGTTATTTAATGCATACTTTCCATAAAAGTAACTAACTCTGAACTCTGGAACAATTTACCTAATACTGTTCGGGAGGCAGGCACACTCTGTCAGTTTAAATCTAGATTAAAGACACATCTCTTTACTCTGGCTTACACATAACACACTGAAACACATTATTAATTATACACACATAATTAAATCAGCCGGAAAAAGAATGGATTCTACGCTAATATTAGTCTGTCTCTCTTATTCTGTTCCTCAGTCCGTATCCAGATCAGATGGTGTACCGGCACCAAGAAATTATCTTCGTTGGAGACCAGAACACCTAGATGAGCTCCGTGGACAGATCACCGGACCAAGATGCACATAAACACACACACAAACCCTAGAAGTCCTAACATGTGTTTTAAACTGAACTGGAAATTAGGTGCTGGGCATCCGGCCAGAGGAAAACTGGCCCCAACTAAGTCTGGTTTTCCCAAGGTTTTTTCCCCCCATTCTCTCATGGATGGAGTTTTGGTTCCTTGCCGCTGTCGCCTCTGGCTTGCTTAGTTGGGGACACCTGATTTCTAGTGATTATCGCCGTCTTGACTACAGAGACCGTCTCTGCATTTGATAAATAAAGTTCAATCTCGCCATTATACATTATCAAGAATGAGAACAGAGTGATGGTAATGTTCAGTGCTTTGCTACAATCTGTATTGTTAAAAGCGCTATATAAATAAAAGTGACTTGACTTGACTTAATGCAATTAGTTACTTTATATGGAGTAGTGCAGCATTGTAACGCATTACTTTTAAAAGTAACTGTTTAATATAATTAATAATACTTTTTTCTTTTCTACGAAAGGATAACATCACATTAAAGTTGGTGATAGACAATTTTAAGCTATATCCATTGGTCCAAGGCTATTTTATAGATCGCTCCAGCTTTGTTAAAGGGTTGTCATGTTAACGATCTTAGAAGTTTTATATTCTTTCGCCTACTCGTAACCTGTCTGCCAGAAACACAAGGGCCCAGTCTTCATGTTTTATTGACATGTTAGACTCACGAATGTTAAGCTAATCGTGAAACGGCCATTGAGAAGAAAGTGAAAATGCATGTTAGTGACTTATGTTTAATGTAGTAGCCAATAAATGTCATTACAGAGAAAGCCACAGAAATACGGAACACATAAAACCACTGAGACTCATTCACTGAAGGCTGACGGCTTCGTAAATTATAAGGTAAAGTGCTGAAGCTGTTCGGTCTGGAGCTGAAAATATGAAAGCAGCCAAATGCTTGTAATACAAAATACATTCTTTAATCTGTGTAAATCACTGTAAATACACAAAGAGACATAACAGCACTGTTACAACAGGAACAGAGTAAGGACTAACCCAGGAAATCAGACATTAAACAAATACACAAATACACAGCTCTGCAAAGGAGAAATGTGTTTTGAAAATAATTTAATAGAAATAGCTCTGCGTGGGGATTTTTTTCATATCTGCGGTGTGAAAACAGAGCTCGAGGAAAATGGAACCACACCATGCTATGACGAACAATAAGATGAAAGTAAAAAAGTCTTTATGCTACTTTATTCATGTCCCCGTCTGTTCCTTTTTACCAATATATACAGGATATACAGATGTTTCTTAAATACATTTTTGAAAATTTTGCATTTCTTTTATTTACAATATAAGAGCTTATTATCTTTTTTTAATTATTATTATTTTTATTCTAGCTATAAGTGGGTGTGGAATGTTACAGAATAAAAGCATGGAAAATGATTCATAATGTCATTAAGCATCTGCACATTCACTGAATAGCACTGTAAACAACTTCCCTTGATAATCAGAACCGATTTAGCATTTCTGACATCATAAAAATGAATAAATCTGAACTAAATGATCATACTTCTCAAATATATGCATTACTAGTGTGTGGCTACCTTGAAAACATACTACTGTTCTTCTGTTCTGGTGTTACACATAGGATCAATTTCTAATACAAGTGAACTCAAAGTGCACTTTCAGAAGAGCAACATTTAGTAAAAGTCAACTAAATGTGAAAACCGCTGTTTGTTTTCAGACAATTAATAGTAAACAAGACCCAAAGTCTGTGATAATGCAATCAAAAAACAACCTAGTTAATATTTTAGTGGTTATGCAGTGAAAAACACATATGTGCATGAAATATTTAATGAAAAAAGAAACCAAATCAGAGCATACTAACAGCTGACAGCACGGACATACTGAAATAATGCCAGGGCTGATGTTAAATCAGTGATAAATATGGCTTGTAGATCAAAAAAAAAACTTGAAAAGAGGCCCGGAGTGCTTCCTCAACAGCTACGGCTGGGCATCCCACCACATCAGTTCATTTCCATCCCAAACCCACCCTGTTCTGGCACACATTCATCTGTATCTCACCCTTTTTTTCTTTATCACAGCTGAGTAAGTCCTGGAGAAAGGAGACCTGGTCCGCTCCTCTCCCAGCGGGACGCAGGGGCCCCAAGGTGCAGCTTGTTTTGCAGGGGCCTCCCGTCTCAGATCTTCTGGCACACGTGCAGCCTGGACCTGGAGAAGGAGGTGGCATCTTTCCATACCTTGCAGGCAAGTCCTTTGGCACAGTCGCAGCGCTGGAAGATCTCCAGGCTGTGGGAACCTTTCTTGCGTTGCTTGGTGCAGACTTCACCCTGCCGCAGCACAGGCTTGCAGATTTTCGTCCAGAAGTGGCGAGCGCAGCAGTAGCCCTCCGAGCAATCGGACGATCGTAGGCAAGGGTCGCCCTCATGACCTGTAGGACAAAGAAAGCATTTCTGTTACCCAAACAGAAGTGCATGGAAATGAAAAAAAGGAATTCATGGTATCCATAGAACTATAATAATTCAACTTTGTCATCATTTACCCTCATGTTATTTCAAACCTGTATGAGTTTTTTTCTTACGTTGAAGATATTCTGATGAATTACAAAGAATCAAACAGTTGTTGCTCCACACTGACTTCCATAATAGGGGGAGAAATACTGTACAATAGAAGTCAATGGGGAACCAATAACTGTTTGATTACCAGTATTCCCCAAAATATCATAGGCTGATGATACACTGGGCAACTTTTGAAAATGTTGGCATCTGCGGGCAACCAGGTGAGACAAAGAGCCCACGACCAATCTAAAATGTCTAAGTATACATTTCTTACTTCAAAAGCTGCTGCATGTATCATCAGACATACAGTTTTGGAATAACATCAGGATGAGTAAATGTTGACAAAATGTTCATTTTTGGGTGAACTATCCCAACTATTAAGACTAGTTACCAATATGTTCTGGTAGTCTTCCATATATATCATACACGGTTTATATTATATATACAGAAGATGTTATTTGTGGATAACTATTTTTTCCTATTATTTCTTTTTTAATTATTGTTTAAGAAGATGTTTTTTGCACTAAACATATCATTTATTTATTCAGCATTTTTACTTAATTCTCTCTTCTTCAAAGATTCTCATTTTATTTTCCACTAGAAAACTATGAGAGGCATGAAAATTCACTCTCCTTTATTCCCCCAAACATTTTTGTGTGCTACAATGCTTGCATCAATGGAAGGGCCCAGTCAAAGATGACATATGGTGGCAATGTGTGCGACTCTTACGCACGCTCCATCTTTTTATGTCTCATGCAAATATCTCCACAACGTTCAAGTGAAATCAGAAAATAAAAGTGCAACCAAATACGTCACTGTTACTGATAAACATCTACATACAAACAAATGCAAAACAATTTTCCAACGAATGGTGTTCACTTAATACAGGCTAAAAATAGTGCAAGAGTGTTTTGTTTTTTGTTTTTGTTTTTTACAAATTGAATGTTGTAATGTGATTTTGTGCTAAATTAAGTTTGATGTTATAAGCTAGACTTCAAGGTGAATATTTTTGACAAATGTCTTCTTGACATAACATGGCCATGTATGTTGTATATTGAAGTACTTTTGTAAACTGTGAACCCACGTGTATTGTTTTGTCTCAAGTATTTTCTGTACTCCATTAAACTAATTTGCAATATGAGGTCAATATACAGAATCAGTGTTGGAGCCCCTAAAATGATTAGACATTTGGCCCGTTTGAAGAGAACCTGATATGCTTGGCTAATGGTTGGTCTGCTTTACTCTTCAAGGGCATAATAAGTGAAGCAAATATTTATTATGTATATAAATATATATTAGTCATGCAAGTTTTATTCAGTTTTATGCAAGTGGGTATTATTAGCTATGAAAAATGTAATCAAATCAATAAATCAATACTACACAATATACAATAAATAACAAAAAATATTGATTGATTGCTAAAAGTAAAAGGTTCTTAATTTCTTCTAATTAGCAGTTATAGTTAAGGTGCCTCAGATGGCTCTGTCTAAATCTGGTGTGGTTTAATTTATGTTTGAGCGTGACTGCCGTCAGCATGCATGTTGTTACTGAGGCGAGAATACGGAGGTGTGGGAACAGCACTGCATTGTGATCCTTCCTTCACAGGCCTCCCGCTGTGGTTAAATCTTCAAGATATACGAGCTGCGTGTAGTTACAGCCAAATTTGTGGCCCGCCGTCCCCCTCAACACATGCATGTAACCACATCCAGTGAATCAACTCATTGCAGACATAGTTCATAAGTGAGTACGAATATGAAACAGTCTCAGACCGCCCAAGGTACACTGACTGACTGTCTGATGCATACGGCACACAGAACTCTACAGAAAATCACATGCTACGATCGCACTTTCTGAACTCACGGTACACAGGGAGTGCTTTTGAGGAAAAGATTCATCACTGGAAAGTGTGTCAAGTTAGAGGGATCATTTTTCCGAAAGTCAACAGGAAACTAACATTGAACAGACTGTTTTGGGTCACCATTGACTTCCATGTTAGGGAAAAAAAATACTATGGAAGTCAGTGGTGACCCAAAATAGCCTGGTTACAAACTTTCTTCAAAATATCTTCCTTTTTGTTCGGCAGAACAAAGAAATTCATTAAGATTTGGAACTACCTGAGGCTGAGTAAATGATGACAGCATTTTCATTTTTATGTGAACTATTCCTTTAACGTTATTTAAAGGACCTGAACTGAACTAACCTATTAGCTAATGTTAGTCATTACAACTAATGATACCTTATTGATACTGCTGATGGTGTTTTCCGACCAGGCTTTATCCAAAGCTCTCTCTAACCCTGCAAAGTCCTGATCTTTTCACAAATCATGGTTCTCCATTTCGTCAGTTGCTCACCTTTGAGAGAGATCTTGGTCTGAGTCTTGCCGTTCCTCCTCCAGCCTTTTTCTTTGAGGGAAAGCTTGTTGTGCTCCTCCATAGATGACTTGGACAGGGCACGCTCTGAGATGGGGATGCAGATGTCTGAAGAAAGACAGAAAAGATCCACTGTAAGTTTCTCCGGGTTAGTATGGGAAACGGAGTCTATTGGCATGAACGTACAGTTGCTGCAGCGGTTTCCAGGGCAGCACATGCTGTCTCGGTGGCAGCGCTTCTTTCTCCTGCGGCAGGTGAGGCAGCGGGACGGGGCGTGCTGAGGACTGTGGCAGTACGTTCCCACTAAGCACTCTTTATCACTGCTGCATGGATGCCCCTGAAAAGAAAAAAAATGAGAAAAACTGATCAGATCTGCTTCTTCAGCTTCTTCAAATCTCAGGAATTATTAGCTCGTTGAACACAAAATAACTATTTAATGTTACAATAAATATAAAATAGTAGCAATCAGGGGTGACAATAGACATTTATTTGATCCCTTATTGGAATTCGATTATTCCAACCATCATTCATCCTTGTCACCAGCTATATTTTATTTTCATTTTTATGTGACCTCTGAAAATTCTAGATTGAACTATATGCAAAATGAGCAAAGTGATCTGTGCTTCCCATGTTACACTTCTCATGGTGGGAATGTAATGAAAATATTGCATTCTGCTGCACTATATTATTTCTATTGTCGCTGTATCGACAGAATAATCTCCCACTTACCAAGCCAAGATTAGCCAAGATTGCTACTTACCAAGTAAATAAGATCAAAATATAGATTAGATATATTTATTTTATTATTATTTAATATAAAATGATACAGTCCGTGAGAAACATGAAAGTATTGCCAGTTTCCTTAAAGAGCACACTGATATTTGCATTGGATGAGGATGAATAATGGGAAATCCCAGGATTGACCAATTTTTAAAAAGGACGCTTGGTGACTATATCCCATAATATCAAAAGGTGAAAAAATCATGTGGACATTATGAATTTTAGATGTATTTGTCTAAACAACATAGTATGAAAGCTTGTGGCATAATGAAAAAAATCATCAAATAAGGTGATTGCCAAGTTTTATCGTAAAAATCAGACATTTTTCCTCACAATTTTTTTAATTCTATTGTGAAGACAGGCGTCTATATCGAAAACATTTATATCCAGAATCTGTAATGAATGTTTCGGTGCCGAAACACTTTTATGTGCTCAAAATTTAGACGTTATACACATTTTAAAATGCTATTAATAGTGCATAATAGCACACTGACAAATTTTCTAATATGTGTTTTATATACCTTTGAGTTAAAATAAAGTTAGGCCAGGCTAAACTGGTTTAAAGCAGTCAGATGTCCAAAACCCCTCCAAACCAGACCTTAAGCAGCTTAATATTTGGTTAAATTACCTATAAATTTAAGACAAAACTGACAGCTGTAATTCATCTTGACAATGTCATACAAATCTCCAGATCAGAAACCAGCTAGTGAAGATTTATCAAGGGAAATCTTCAGTTTGGCGTCAAATGCAAAACACGTGTTCCAACAAGAAGAGAAGAATATCTCAATATCTAATAACAAAAGAAACCAGTCTGTTTTGCAGATTGACAGACCTTAGAGCAATATTCCTTTCTTATGCAACAGATTGGTAACATTGAAAACACATGATGAACCCCGGCCAAACCACCAACGATACATTCACGAGACGAATAAAGACTGGATGAGGCTCATAAAATATTTAAATGCTAAAAAGTCACTAACCTCACCCATTCAGCATTCATTCACTGCAGCGTTAGAAAATGATTGAGTACATTACATTAGCAGAAGAATGAACCATGTAAAACAAACAATTCCTTTCAGACCTCATGTTTTTCATCCTCTTATTCGTTATATGACGTGTTTAGACGTAAATCGCTCTCAGCTTTCGGGCTAAATTATGTCAGCTTAGCGATGCAAAGTGAAAGAGACCAACTTAATTTTGATTCCAAAGCTGCAAGAGTCGCCCGCATCACGTCGCATCAACCACCAGAGCCAATGCAGACACATAATCACGTCTGCACACAATCTGCCAACGTCATCACATCAGGATTTTAATGACCCGGCCAACGCTTGGATACGACTCGTTGATCCTCATCCCTCATTGATTCCACAGTCTGTTTTTATTCCTCCCATACAGTACATTCATGTGTGAGATAAGTGTGACGATGATAAGCTCAGAGACAGACGGCGATGAGGGATGCCCACTGGCCCCTGTGTCACCGCTCTCATGCTAGCAAAAAAGGCGGACTTTGAAGACTAAACGTGCCATGCCTTTGAAAATCATCTCCCTATCTGTATTCTCCCTCATGCTTTCAAAAAACATTTAAGGATTGATATCAGGTAATACCCAAACTACGTCAAGTCTTATCTTGTTAGTAGCAACCGATATGCATGCAGTACTTTAGCAGGTAGATTTGTAAACTGACAGAATTTTTTTTTTTCTCTTTAATAGAAGTAATAAAATGTAACATTTATTAACTTTTTTTATTGTTTATTTAGAAAATTAATTACAAGTAGAGCTGAAAACAATTTAATTGTAAATATAAGGTGCATTTGTCTTGTTCAGCTACCGCTGAGCCTAAAATAGATGTTGTACACTGCAGCTTTCAAAAGAAACATCTTCAGTCTAATTTTAGTCTACAACTATAGGATTGCAAGGCTTTCTTTGAACCCACGTCTAAGTTCATCTACACAACAGACTCCTGAAATCCTGAATGGGTTTTTCACACATAAAATCCGTGTCTCGCACACATGTTCCTCTAGGGCCCCGGGGCCCGGCTTAACTTGACCTTGCAAAAGCAAAGCTGACATCTGACACCATGAATGGTGGCAGTGAATTGAGAGGGTTTTCAAGAGTAAAATAAACTATGTCACTGAACAAACAAACCTTATCCACCCTCAAAGGGCATGGCCCTATAGCTATCAGATTGCACAGGAAAGCTGCGCACTCTCCCACTGTTTGAAGCACAAGTTGAAGGCTAATCTCACCAGCATGAAAAAAACATATCTGGAACAAACCCTTAATGGCACTATAGACATAAATAAGGAAGCTCTGGGAATATAACTTTATAAACAGTCTAGACAACAATATATTTATCATATAATGAATTTCATCTCATAATAAATCAGTGAAATCCTTGCTAAGAAACTGATCTTAGTTCTTTTAAGATGGTTTCCCAGCCTAGCCAAGCTGGTCTTTAGATGATCTGAAGTTGATTGCCCAAAGTAACTAGCTAAAATGTGACCAAACCCCCTTTAAAACAGCTAAGAGACCAACTTGATCCGGTAGGAATTATGTTGGATATTTATTTGGGTAGGGATATGTAGTTTTTTATTTCTTCCAAACTAGTGCTCTTTAACAGGACAACAGACAAATGATGCTTATAAACTGAAATGTGAAATCAATTACAATTTATGACTAACAGCAGCAATTAGTGTTAACCATAATTTTTCCCTGATGCTGGGCAAGCTGGGAATTTCAGCATTGGGCTGTACTATTTTATTGTTAGTTTATATAATATATGAAAATAAAATATATAATAAATATATAAATATAATGAATATATAATAAAAAATATATAAATATATAATAAAAATTATATATAATTAATAATGTATGTGTATATATACTTTTTTTTTCTTAAATAAAATAAATGTACATTATATATATATATATATATATATATATATATATTGTTTTTTTATGTTTATTATTATTTGGTTGTATTAAAAAAAAAAAAATGTTGTGCTTCCATGATTTTTAGTTGACATTTTAATATCTAAATAGTTTTGTTAATTTCGGTTTTAGAGCATCATCAAATTTATAGTGAAAAATGTTTTATATTTTATTTCAGTTAACATTCATCCTATTTCAAGAAACTTTTTTCAGACTTCAGTTGACTAAGTTAGTCTGGTTCACGTTCACTGTGCTTTTTAAGGAGCATTGCTAATTGGTTGCTAAGCGTTACATCCATGGAATTCAGGGAATGCTACAGGGATGCAACATCATGCCTTAACGCTTTAAATTATGGTGAGCAACCCGTGGTGATTATACCCTCTCGGCTGTCTTGTTCCTCAAACAAAGTCAAATCCAGATGATTATCCTGGTTAGCGCTAAAAAGCCGCCACACCTTTGCCTGTTTTATTTCACTCTCTCAGCTCGTTAGCATCACTAAACAGTCACTTAACCTCAGAGGGAGCAGGAGAGGGCAACCCACCTCGCCTCTTTACAAGCCAGACCCAAGCAATCCCCCGCCCTGGTGCTACTCGTTAACGGAACCTCAGCGTCAAATTAAATAAGAGGCAAAGTTAAAAGTCCCAAAGCTGCAGTACTGATGTGAAACAGCTCTCGTGTTCGTGGGGAATACTAGCCTCTTCCCCTCTAGTCGAGAGGTTAATGCGGTGAACGAGTTCTGCCAATCCCAATATCCCTCTTTTTGGGTTGCCCACAACTGGAAACCACCATTAACCACCCTTGAACATTTACTCTGATCAGTCTAAAGTGAGTGATTTTGGTTTGTTTCAAATGTACTGGTATGTTTGTTTTATTTGTGGACAGCATCTGACATGAGTTTCACCGTCAAAGAGTTAGACACATTTAAATGAAGTTGCAGCTACTAATAAAACTCTGACATCATGGCTACCGGCCAGCTTTACTTACAGCACGAAACAGCGAGCCCAATTCTGCTTGTCCCCTTTAGGACGGATGTATGAAACTGGGTGGCCGTTTCTCTTGCCTGCCTAATTTGCAGCAGTTGGGAGAACGCCAGTGTGGGAGATTTATTGGGAGCTTGTGTTATAATCTTCGCCATATCCTTGAGAGTTAGAGGACTTGAGAGGAAGCATTTCAGCAGCTGTGTAATGACATATAAAAATGTAAAGCATTCTTTAGACAGCTCAGCCAGACGGGAGAGAAAAATGTATGGAAAGTGACTGCAAGGACATTATGGTAACGCACTCTACTGGGTGCCATCATTAACGTTTGTAAAGATAACCAGTGCTTTTATAATTTGCACTACATTAGTTACATTAGAGCCTAACTGGGCTTTATTAGTTTTGATGTACAACTATGGTTGTACTGATTTTATTATTATTATTATTTTCAATGCTAAATTATACTTGGTATCAAAAATGCTTCTATCTTACACACCACTTTGCAACCGTCTGACTCTAGATGGCGCTATAATAAGCTCATTCGCATTTTGGTGAACTATGAAACTGCAGAGGCTAGATTTCTTTTACTTTATTTATTTATATCTGACTTTGTGCTAAATTTTACTACATCAGGAAGTGAGGATGCATGGCCAAATTTGTCCAATTCTGCCCATTGTAGGCGTTAATAAAGTAAACTAAAACAAATAATAATAATAAAAACTCCACCACCAATTGATAGCAATAAGTAAAATCAACAAAAATTGCCCACCAACAATCCATGTTTATGGCCTCTCCTCATGTAATTCCATAACTGGACTGCTTTTTGATTTTAAATGTAACCAATATAAGAGAGAACTAGTACGAAATAAATTTCTCAAAGCCACAGGTGCAATCAAGAAATGAACCACCAAAGAAATGCATCCACATGACCCTTCTTTCAAATCTGGTATTAAATTTAATAACTGTCACTGTAAACCCTACCTGCAAATTATGTGAGCTCTATAGGGTGCGACCATTGACACGAAAGAGCTATTAACGATATAATCAATATAACTTGTTTGCATCATCTTGCATCTATGCAAGTGACTGCAAAACACACATAATCATTAAGTTACAAAACTTACAAAACCAACAGATAAATCACTCTTTAAACTTTTTTTTTTTTACATCAAAAGTCTTTCCTGGTCTCCCCAGCTGGTTTGGTTGGTTTTGGATAAGTATTGGGCTTAGTTAGTTGGTCCAGAACCTTAAATCACCTAGGACCAGGAGAGCAATTTTAGGCAGGTTTTTTTTTCCAGCAAGGTATAACATTCACAGAGTTATCTTTAGTTAATATAATTAAATCTCCTGAGCAATTGTTTCAGATTTAGAGAGACACCACAGGTATAGAAAGTTGGGGCCGGTCCACAATATCTGCAACATCTGCAACTGGAAACTTCCAAATGAGACAACAGTCGCTCTGTTAGCAATCTACAAAGTTGTTAGCAATCTACATTTGGATAAGCAGCTAAATGTAGCATGACATTTAACTAATATTGGACTGTAGTGGTTTCCACATGTATGGCAGTGGTCTGATCATCCAGACCACCTGCGTTTATGGAGATGGTAAAGTTGAGAGCAATTGTTTAGATGAGGGTCTGGCAGGGAAACTTGCACACTGGAGATCATCCCACCCCAAATAAGTGGGAGGAAGAAAACTCCCGTCACCTCCTCTTTTTTGCATTAAATTGCTTCTGCTCCCAATTACAACAACATCTGCATATTACAGCTGATCTGAGAGCAAACAGCAAAGAGATTTTTTTTTTAACATGAACCAAATTATTGTGTCTTACTGATAATTTATACTTATAATAAGTAGTGCTGTCAAATGATTAATCG
>JAUYWG010000001.1:2133733-2154197 GCA_034779775.1 Enteromius afrohamiltoni
AAATATACTATGTAAAGAAAAACTTTTATTTTGGATGCGATTAATCGCGATTAATCATTTGACAGCACTAATAATAAATCTTGAGCTTGGCAAAAATCCAGGATTTATGAAATATGAGGAAAGATCTCAAAAGGACATTGGCTATAGAAAAAAAAACATGTATTTGAGCTTTTTAAACATTGATTGTAGTAGATGAGCCACATAATGACATGCCATTTACTACGTAAATCAACACAGTCAAATAACTAAATGAAGAAGACTATAATGGACAAACATGCTAAACAACTCGTCAGAACATAGGTTACACCTATAAGACAAAATTTATAGAAATTAGATTTTTAAATTTACATTTTAGAAATCAGAACTACAATAAGTACGTTTACAAGTCAGTCACACCTAGCTGAGGAGGTAACTATAGCAACAGTTCGCCTCGCGAGCGACCGATTATTATGTAAAACACGCTATATCGCAAACTTTCTGTCAGGTTTATAAATCCCTATTTTAGATCACGAGACCTTGTTTAAAACATATGTGAAGTAACTGAGCCAATCTTGCGATGGTAGGACTTTGCCTGGAGCGGGTACAAACGCTTTGTCCCTCAGTGACTGTAAGAAATGTATTTATAAAGTTCATCAAACACTGACATGTGAGAGTTATTTCGTTGGTCGGTAGGTAAGTAATAACTCCTGAAGGGTTTCACACTGGTGAAATAGCTACTGGCTGAGGTGTGTGGTTTACCTGAGCGGGGATGTTGCCTTTCTTGGGGACGCCGCTGGAGCGGTTGGCGGCGGTCTGCGGCTCCAGTGATTTGATGGAGTTCACCTGGGCTTCGCTCTCGGTCCCCTGAGTTTCTCCCATCCGCACTACCGCGAAGATCAGCACCAACATCCAAACGCTCCGACTCCGCGAAACGTTCAGCATCCTTTCAGTCTGTTTTTTCTCTGAATGCAAACGTGCTGGTTTCTTGAGGATAAAGTATTTCCTACACCACTAGGTGCTTTGACCACCACTCTTTCGCTTAAAAAAGTATAAACCCCTGACGGAGCCCATTAAATAAGCTGTCAAATATCAGTGGGAAAAACGTAACAGCATACACATTGCAAACAGTGTATGATAAAACAAGATAAAGATGTGGAGAAATTTAAAGCGTCAGGATGCTCTGCCAAAACACAAAAGTAAAAAAAAAAAAAAAAAGTTTAAAAATCTAAGTAGTTTGCAGCAAAGAGGAGGATGAGTGTTTCCCGTTCGTATGAGTGTTTGAGAAGAAGCCTGGCGTTTCATGATGCAGGATACCTTCGTTTTTATAGGATGTGTTTCCTCCGCCCCCATGTCTGTATTGACAAAAGATGAAACTGATCTGGAGCGCCCCTGTTCTCACACACTACTGACTGAAACAACAGGAAACCACTGCAACACATTTGCAGCATGAATGTTTAAAGAAATGAAATTATTTAGCTCAACATTAAAGCTATTTCATGTGCTTTTCAATCAGTCGATCTGCTAACCTATATGTTTGTTATATTCAATTATAGTGTTTGTTGTTTTTAATTTATCCATCCATCCGTCCATCCATCTATTCCTTCCTTCCTCCATCCGTCTATTCGTCTGTCTGTCCATCTATCTATTCCATCGTCTATCTATCTATCCATCCATGCCTCTCTCCGTCCGTCCATCTATTCCTTCATCCATCTATCTATTTCTCCATCCATCTGTCCATCTATTCCTCCATCCATCCATCCATCCATATATCTATCTGTCCATCGTCCACCCATCTGTCTCTCTATCCATCCATCCATCCATATATCTATCTGTCCATCGTCCACCCATCTGTCTCTCTATCCATCCATATATCTATCTGTCTATCGTCCACCCATCTATCTCTCTATCCATCCATCCATGCATCTATCCATATATGTATCTGTCCATTGTCCATCGATCTATCTCTAAATCCATCCATCTATCCATCTATCTGTCTGTACATCTATCTATTCTTCCATCCATCCATTTATTCCTTTATCTATCCATCCATCCGTCTGTCCATCTATTCCTCCATCCATCCACCCATCCATCCTTTCATCCATCCATATATCCACCTGTCCATCTGTCCATCTGTCTGTGCGTCCATCCATCCTTCCATCCATCTATTCCTCCCTCCGTCTGTCCATCTATTCCTCCATCTATCCATATCTCCATCCATCCATCTCTTCATCCATCTATCTAGCATCTGTCTGTCCATCCATCCATCAATCTATCTATAGCTTTAAAAAAGTTAGCCTACAGTTTGGGCAGAAAAAAATTAAATCTATCAATCTATCTATGGGATATTTGTGTCAAAACAGATAATAACATCTCAGCTAATTAAATATAATACGAACATCATCTTTTATGAGAACAGTTTACGATTTATGCCTTGAGGCAGACTGAGAGACACTAGATTAGTTAGCTTTGTAAACTCTCATACATTAAAAACATCATAAAAAGAAAAAAATAAAATAAAATAAAAAAAAAATCACGCTTTTTGTATGGTTTTAATACAAAGCAAACAATAATAATGATAAACCGCTAATATAATTACGTAATGTCAGTATGAGGCCTCGTTTAAATTCATTGCCAGTGAGCAGATGGAATCTGTGAGTTTCTCCGCAGTTGTT
The DNA here is from genome assembly GCA_034779775.1 of Enteromius afrohamiltoni. Classification (NCBI taxonomy): domain Eukaryota; kingdom Metazoa; phylum Chordata; class Actinopteri; order Cypriniformes; family Cyprinidae; genus Enteromius; species Enteromius afrohamiltoni. Next base: position 2,136,385 of record JAUYWG010000001.1, read on the forward strand.
TAAAGCCAGAATTTTTTGAGAACACTTGTCTGCTAAAAAGGAGAAACACATTTCTCAAAGTTCTGGATAAAAACAACATTCAGGATGTTGATTTCAAACAACTGACATGCTTGAACTTTTACCCATGAATCAGCTGATCTTGGAGGTATAAATCATATGAGACGGCCACAATAATAAATCACATGTGGAGAAGGACCATGGAAGTAAGTGAACGGTACTATACTAATGCTGTAATGCAGTCATGCTTTATGATGAAATCATAGGGATGGTGTTTTTGGCAGCTAAACTATATAGTGCTGAAAACAAAACCTCACTGGCAAAAATGTAGCCTGAGTGGAAAATATGGTACTTGAAAGTGAGTAACAGGTTCAAGGGTGAATAAGCATAGGAAAAATAAATAAAGCTTCCAATGAGGTTAACACAGAACTCTGGGTGGCGTTCTGAAATTCTGTCATCGCCGCAGTGTTAATAAGCCAACCGAGCTTTGATCGCTACAATGTACCGTTTTGTGCACACGGACAACATTACAGTCTGATCTCTACACATCTCGTACAGCAAACAAAGAGAAATTTACAGCAGAGATCAGCTGTTGTTGTTTTCGTGGAATTTCATTCAAATTCGGTGGCCCACGAATTCTGAAGCCATTTCAAATGTCAGGCACATTACTCAGGTGCCAGCTTCAGCTTGCTTACATCTCACATCAACATGAGTCACGACTGGACCGATTCCAGTAGAAATAATGCCGCGAGAGGTATATTAGAGAAACATAACTCGTCTGTTCTGTCAATGAAGCGTGCCTTATCTCATCACTCTGATCATATGTCAGAAACTGTCCTCTGCGTCAAAACTGCAGTCACGTCTGCTTATTTTATTCCTCATTTTGATTAACATAAACATACTGTAGGTCAACATTTGCATAGTACTAAAAAAATTAACAGACTTAAACAAAGACTCCATTGAAATTTTCAAGTTGTTGTTTGCAGTGTCTAAAACGGGCACAAACAACGGCTATGTTCAAAATAGCATACTACTGTTACTATTTTTGCAGTTTATGTACGCTATGTTTAACACGGAAACAGATCATAAAGTCACTGAACAACTATATTACAAACAGTTGTATTTTTATTTTTAAAAATATAGGTTCCAAAAGGCAATGTGATGTCACAGAAGAACGATTTTTGGTTCCTCAAAGAACCTATCGAGTTCTTAAAACCCATTTTTACTTTATAATGAAGAACATTTAAAACTTTTCTATAAGGAAAGAGTCCATGGATGTTAATGGCTCTTCACTGAACCGTGGTTGCTAATAAAGAATCTATATTTTTAAGACTGTATGCTTTGATATGTTGGTATTTGTTGTAATCTGAAAAATTAGAGGGGGGGGGGGGGGGTATGTACAATAGCCATTAATGCATGTTCGTTCATTCAAATGCTCATGAAACCGGTTGGGTTTTTAAAATAGTCCTAAAACTATTAATCTAAAATTAAACGTAAAATATAAAGATGCTAATATAAATATATTATATATATATATGATTAAGTGCTTTATTTCGGGACTCAACGTTGTGAATCAGCCTGTTTAGGGCTTGAATCGCAGCAATTGGGTTTCACGCCCACATATTTATCCACAAAGCATAACCACCCAAAATAAAACTATTTTTTACATATTCTGTGTGGTCCTTCTCTGTGAGCATATTCAGGCACAACCCAAGATGACAAATGAAAATTCAAATTCAGACCCAATATACAGTATGTATGCATGAAACCGGTCTATGCACTAACAAAATGCTGCCAAGCACAACATGCGTCTTGTAAAAAGGAATTATGATTGGGGCAACGAAAGAATTTGCTATTGCATTTATTCATTTAATCTGAAAATGTTTCTAGGATTCAGAACCCTTTGAAAACCTTCGTCCCAAACCATGTTGTTTCCTGAACGTATTTTTCAACAAATGATGAAAAACAGGTGTGCGGTTTCTTGTTTTATTTCTGTAAATCAATTAGCCATAAAATTCTGATAGAAGTCATGGCTTTCTAGATAAGTGAATACGCAAAAGAAGTGTTTTATCTTTTGCCAAGAGTAAAACAACAAGGAAAACTTAGGCCATGATTTGCATTCCATCAACAAACACTTGAATGACTAAATAATCAGCGATGTATTATTCACGTCAGTCAAAGATTTTATTTGCGTTATTTTGAAAACTATTTCGCACAGAGATTTAGACTAAAAAGTTAAATTATTTTCTATTTTCTAAGTAATGAAACAAAATAAAAGTGATTATCTCTAGCTAACAAAGAATGCTAAATAAAATATAATGCAAAGAAGAAAAAAAAAAAAAAATATATATATATATATATGGCAAAGTGAGAGTTTTATTTTTTTATTTCATTTTGCGCTACTGATAACTGATTTTATTTGTAATAATCTGTAATAATAACAATTATTTAGTTATTTTTGTTGTTGCTGCACTATTTTCTCTAGCATGTACTTAATAAAATTACCTCCAAATTCATAAAAACATCTCCAACCTTCATCAGATTTGGTCAGCTGATTCAGAAAGCTTACTCCTCAAGATCCTTAAATTCCAGAAAGTCTTGGTGTTGGATTTTTTTTTTTACTCTGGAATGATGAGTGAGAAGACAACCGCACAGCCTCATCTGATAACCTCTCCTACACTGTTCCCTTTTTCCAGAAGATGGATTAGGCCATTTCCCTAAAAGTCACAAAACGGTCGAAGAATGAATGCAGCTTTTTGACGTCTTAATGACTCAGATTCTTTAATTGATAACAGTGACCGCTCTTTGGTGAAGCGTTAACCACATGAAGGGTAGCTGCTGTTAAATTACAGCCTTAAAGGCATAGCGTCTGACTCAAACGCAAGCAGCCTGATCTGGGTTAATACGACTAAGGCCTCAGGCATTGAAAGCTTGAGAAGCAACTCACCTTGAGAGCCAGATATTGAGAAATATTTGATGAGTTATCCTAAAAGACCTTGAATCCATAAAGTGGGGGTTTTCCTGGAGTTACACACAGTTTGATTTCAGCACTGCATATTTTAAAAGTGTTCACAGGCTACATGTAGAGCTTATCCATATGGTCTTGGATTTTAAGAAAAGCCCCCTGAAGAAGCTATTACTGGCCTCTGAAAAAGCTGGATTTTCAGCATTATTACTCAGGTCCTCAGCGCACATGATCCTTCAGAAATAATTCTCTGGCTTGCTTTTGAGTGTATTTTTAAATTTAAATGTTTTCGTTCCATTATAAAATGTTAATAGCATTACATCTTACTATCTGTATGGCTGTATATCTAAATAAAAATTCTACACTGTAAGTGACAGATCCCAGAAAATGCAAAGTGGGAGCCAGTTCATCCATTTAGATTTATAATGAGCCTTGACCAAATACTGTAGGTCCCAAACCGCTCTCATGATAAACCCTGATTTTACAAATATTCCACTAAATCACTCCAGTCAACCATAAAACAGCAATGCTATCGTGTCGGTATGTTAATAGCATGCTGAAATGCAAAAGAACACAACATTCTTGAGTGCAATTATTGTTGTGTAATTATAGCAGTGTACACTCCTGATTGGGTTTGTCAGGAATAGGGTTTTAATTATAGACAAACAGATCTTTAAATGTAAATCAGACACAGAGTCATTGTTGTTTGTCTTCTGTTCTGCTAAAGAACCGCGACTGTTTTGACTTATATTGAGTACACGGTGAACAGCCATCAACATTCAATTTTAGAGCAAATAAAACTTGACCTCATCTGCAGGACCAGATGGAATCTGATCCATGGAATCAGCAGATTTATTTTTTCCATGCTGATTTTGAGGGGGTATATCACATAAAAAAGGAAAACTCTGAGTTTACACACAATTTTAAAGAGGTCTTTGGATGCTCATTCTCCAGTTGATATGATTCTTTAGGGTCTTCATGAAAAGTCTTCTTTATGGTCAAAAGCAGCACTGTTTTCCACAAGCTGTTTTAGTCCATGTTGCTTTAAATACTGATGAGCTCTGCTGACTCCGCCCTCTTTTCCATGGAGTGACGAGCTGACTGTTAACTTAATGGGTTAGTTTACCCAAAATTGAAAATTCTGTCATTAATTACTCACCCTCATGTCATTCCAAACGCATTACACCTCTGTTCCATCTTCTTGATCAGAGAGCCATCTGACTCTCCAATAAACAGCAATACAACTGAAATGATCACAGATCTAGGAACATGGTAAAACCACAGATAAAAAAAAGTCTGACAAAATCTGACATGAAAAAAGTATTCTCGTAACCTTTTTTATTATAAAGAATGTGGAATGGAAAGGTTCCATGGATATTAATGGTCCTTCGTGGAACCACAGATGCGTATATGTGACCACATAACCCTGGACCACAAAACCAGTCATAAGGTAAAATTTTACAAAACTGAGATTAATAAATCATATGAAAGCTCAATAAATAAGCTTTCTATTGATACACGGGGTTTGCTAGGATACATCTATTTGAAAATCTGGAATCGGAGGGTGCCAAAAAATCTAAATACTGAGCAAAACACCTTTAAAGTTGTCCAAATCAATATCTTATCAATGCATTTTACTGATCAAAAATGACATTTTGATATGTTTACAGTAGAAATTTTACAAAAAAATTTCATGGAACATGATCTTTACTTAATTTCCTAATGATTTTTGGCATAAAAAAAAAATCAATAATTTTGGCCTATGCAATGTATTTTTGGATATTGCTACAAATAAACCCCAGTGACTTAAGACTGTTTTTTTTGATCCAGGGTCACATATAAGCAAACATTTTTTATCCATACAATGAAAGTTCAACATTGGGTAAATAATATCTTTTTGGGCGAACACTATTATTTGTAGCTGAAAGCACAAACAGCCTAATAGTCAATAAATGAAGACACAAGGGTCATGGGATTTGTAAAACTTCATGCATTTCAAGTTCTGTGTCCAAATTTCTTCTTTTCCATTGTTGCCATGTAAAACATTCAGTAAAATCACGGCAGAAGAGCAGTCATCCAATCCATGTATGTTTTAAAGGGACAAAACTGCCATATTCTATAAAATCAACACGTTTGTGAGCTCTGAATTCTTCAGTGTTCCCTCACATTAATCTGGCCACAGATCAGTATCTAGGTGCTCCTTTGTACTTGGCTTACAAGCATTTGCAGTGACATCATTTTATGTGATCACTCACTGTCAAAGCTCGCAAGCTGCACAGGATTGAATAACTGCCACACAATGGCTCATTGTCCCTAAACATGAGATGTAGAAATTGCAGAAGCAGCAGGCAGGGACCGGGCGCTCTGTTTACTGACTACCAGTGTCCATTCCAGTCAACGCTTTTGTGCCCAGCTGGCATAAGATAAGATGCCATGAAGTCCTGTATAATTAAGTCATTTTAAAGACAGAATTTGAGATTTTTGGAGAATTTAAACTGTGTTATAAAAATAAAGTTTCGAAAGGTAGGTATAAACACATACCCTAAAAGTGACCTTGTTTTGGTTCAATTCTGAGATAGTGTTGCATGTATTCATCATCAAGGATCATTCCAATTAAGAAATCCCAACATGCATTGCAGTCATCATCCAAAATGGAGACTGGAGTTAACTGTTGAAGAGAAATGCTAACTGAAAATATACTGATATTTATTTCATAAACACACTAACACTCAAAATATTGGGGTCAGAAATATGCATTTATTAGATAAAACATGCAGTGACGTTCTGAAACCTTTTGTTTTGTTTTTACCACCCAGATTCCAGAAATAAAATGAAAACTAAAAATGATTTAAATGAACAAATAATTTATTCAGAATGTAACAGATAACATAACAAATGTTTAAACAGAAATTTTACAATTTTATGCATAAAATGCGCTGACTGCAAATTTGATGTCTGCTACAGGTCTCAAAATATTTGGGACATGTTTACCATGGTGTATTATCTCCTCTTCTTTTCAAAACTGTTGAGTTGAGTGTTGAGTGTCCATGATTTCCAACAAGAATGTCACATATGGACTCGTCTGACCATAGAACACTTCTCCACTTTGAAACAGTCCATTTTAAATGAGCCTTGGCCCACAGGACATGATGGCGCTTTTGGACCATGTTCACATATAGCTTTCTTTTTGCACGATAAAGCTTTAGTTGTCATCTGTAGATGGCATGGCAGATTATGTTTACCGATAGTGGTTTCTGGAAGTATTCCTGGGCCCATTTAGTGATGTCAATGACAGAATTATGCAAACGAGTGATGGAGTGTCATCTGAGGGCCAGAAGACCACGGCATCCTACAAAAGTCATCAGCCTCGTCCCTTACACACAGAGATTTCTCCAGTTTCTCTTAATATTCTGATGATGTTCAGCACTGTAGATGATGAGATTTGCAAAGCCTTTGCAATGTGACATTGTGGAATCATTTTAAAACAGTGTTCAGATTGGGGATCCCACCTTTATTTCTGCGAATCTACAATTCTAAGACATCCCTTTTATAGCTCATAAGAATAGAATTAGTTCAGGTTCTGTCAAGGAAATCAGAGAAGAATAAACTGAATTCAAAGGCCCCCTCAAAAGACAGCTGCCTGTCAGCAAATTGTGAGGCAGCTCACTCAGTTATGAAACAGAGCTACTATGCTGGCTGTGATTTTGCCTTGGGTGACAATTTCTACTGAATATAAACTGCTGCACTAGAATAGAAGCCTTGGTTTTGGTCAGATGACAACTTTTCAGGAGTGCTGACACACTGTTGAGGCGACAATTGATTCCAGAAGACCTTCTGGGTGTAAAAGGAAGAATTGTGGGTAACAAAAAAAAAACAAAAAAAGTTCCATATTTTGCCATACCACAAGCATCTAACTGCTATAACAGCTACTCCTGTTCTGACCTGATTTTTACCATAGGTCATTGACAAATGTTTAGATGAATAGTTTGGGTTTAAACGAGCATGGAGACGTTCCAAGTGGAATTAAGAATGTCTTATCAAAATCCATCATTCTTGTTCTTGGACACTAACTACCCAGTTCTGGGCAAAAAGAGTGATGAGCAAGCGTACCATCACTAAAATACCCAAACCACCATTTAATAAACACTGAAACATAAATACACAGTGTCTAATGAAGTTTGGCTTCTCTACAGGGAAGACTGCAGTCTCTGCTCTGACCCCCGGGGCTAGGTTTAGGTATGAACCAAACACTAAATTGGCACATTTTAATTAGCAACGCACTAAATTGGAACACATATTCATACATTCAGGCTCAAAAGCGCTTGACAGAAGAGTAAAACCATATACGGAGACATTTAAACGGTGTACGTTGGTGCATAGTGCATTGTAACCATGTGTTGGACTAAATGTTGCAAGAGCTTTTAACACTCTGGGAGAAGCAGTGTAGATAAGGGGAGTCTTTTAAAAAAGGAGTCTTTTTAGTGTTTATCTGGATTTGATTAGCCTCGAGAACACAAAAAGTACATTTTTCTAAGGAAAAACAGGAAATGAATGTGGTAAGTAGTTCCAACACACAGGTTAAAACCTATATGACTTATTTTTTATGTAGAACACAAAAATGTATGTTAAAAGAGAAGTACAGTAGGTACGTTCGTCGGTCTTCAAAAACGTGTAAGCAACATAAAAACCAACTGCAATGAGTCTTAAGGCGGCCATACATGGTGCGAATTCGGACAGTCGTATGGCCACGTGCACGTCACAAGGGACTTGTTTTCGGACGCAGTGGTACACCGCACATTTCTGAGGCAATCACATTCACGAAGTGAACAGACTAGGAACAGACTACATTTAAATTCAGTCATTTAGCAGATGCTTCTACCCAAAGCTACTTACAAATGAAGACTAAAATGAGAGTTGTTATCTGTTGAAAACCATGCTATAGATTTGTATGACTGACATCCAAACTAACTAACATGAACATCAATGTCAATGAGTAATTTTAGTAATTATGGTGCTTTTTGTTCTGTTGACAAAAAAAAGAGGACATTTTGCTTAATGCTGGGTGCACTAACACTTTAAAATAAGCTATTCAGTTGCTATATATGTTAAGAAAGTTAAAGTCAAAACCACCAGCTGGGCCTTTGTATGATTATTAGCCCTGTATGTTTTTGACCTTTGAGCTCAGCCAAGAAAGTCACTTTTCCCTCCGCTCACTCAACAGACAACTTAAAAGGGATTTGAAAAGAAAGGAAACAGCCAAGATCAAATGTAATTTGTCTGAATAGTGAGGAAACACTTCTTTATTTTCAGTTCAAAGGGCCTCACAGAAGTCTGTAATACCGTAAGCAAACCCAAAGTACATTGTAAGTCTATTCAAGAGCCACTTCCTCAAGTCATTAAAGGAAAACCTATACTGGCACGAGTCCAGAGCTCATTCTATTATGAGTTTTAGATGGAGTAAAATGATATTTCGCAGACTAATCGCATTTATCCAAATGATTTGAGTTGCATTCGCAACCTAACCTGGGTATTATTTTAAAGCTTCCGCTAAATGGGAAAAAAGCCTATTACATCATACAAAACATTTGGCCTGGCAACAAAACCAACAGCGCAACTAAATGCAGTAATATAGGCTACTGTATGTACAGTGGCAGAGCATCATAGGTTCATCTTCATATGGGGTGAAAAACATCGCAGAGCAGAGAGAACAAATTATGTTTATTATATATCTACTTCTATAATTGTAACAACTGAATATTGAAAAACAATGATTTTTTTTTTTAAATTGGCCACGATTAGCCAATTCAAATCCTACTCAAAAAGTGCCAGTAAATTTAAAAAATATGAATTATTACAACATATTAGCACATTTTAAGTACAAAGACTAAAACACTAGGCTATTTTATTTAAACCATAATCCAGAGGTGCTTTCTTTGCAACTTTAAATAAAAAAAATATGTTTACTAAATAATAAAAAAACTAACATATCTAAGGTGCCAGAAAATGTCTGTTAAAAAAAAAAAAAACAGTAAGAAATATAGATAACAGTTAAAAAACGAATTTCATGTTATATAATCACAAGTTATTACTGTTATTAAGCATGAAAGCTTTTTATAATTACGAGGGGGGGGGGTAACAGTATTAAACTGTAATTTGCAAACAAAAGATTTTGAATGTAAACCAGTAAATTCAATAATGGTCAGATTGGGAGACCTTGGGGGCCATTCAACTGGTCCACGGCGACCAATCCACTTTCTAGGAAACTGTTCATCTAGGAATGCTCGGACCTGACACCCATAATGTGGTGGCACACCATCTTGCTGGAAAAACTCAGGGAATGTGCCAGCTTCAGTGCATAAATAGGGAAACACATCATCATGTAGCAATTTCAAATATCCAGTGGCCTTGAGGTTTCCACTGATGAAGAATGGCCCCACTATCTTTGTACCCCATATACCATACCATCATTTTTTTTGTTCCAACAGTCTTGGGGGGATCTATCCAGTGTGGGTTAGTGTCAGACCAATAGCGGTGGTTTTGTTTGTTAACTTCACCATTCACATAAAAGTTAGTCCTAGTTATTTGTTAACTGTGTAATCAGCTTTTAAAATACACTATATAGCCATAATTTGATCTTTTTCACATACCCCAACTTGCTGAAAATTGGGACAGTTCTCGAAAATCTGATGCCACAAAATTCACTGGCATTAAAACAAAATGGAAGTTATAAAGAAGTCAAAGATCATGTAGAAATCTGTTGAATCTAAGCTTCACAAATGAAATCCATGTGCATGGATAATGCCCACTGTCATTCTGTCCAGCATTAGTAAGCCACTCAGTGTGTGTGTGTACATAAATATATATTTTTTAATATGTTCCATCTGCTTTTCCATCTTGCCTGATTTTCACACTGAAGAATGATTAGGTGTAAATGAGCAGAGGTGGAATCCAGACTCGCACAAATACACACAAGGGGATAGTGTCAGTCATACCACAGCAATTTCTCACATAAATAACCCGCTCCTGGTGGGATATAATAGTAACCGAGAGCTTACGAAAGGCAAGATGGCAATGTCCCCTTATAATAAGAGTGATTCAGTGGGACAGAGTGTTTACATCACAGATGTTCCACTTCATGGAGGTCCGAAAGACCATTTAATTGTGTTGTCCCACTCTACCAAAAACATGACGCAAATAAAATGCTGATTTGAATGCATTTGGCAGAGAACCATAGTCGTGATACAGAAACATTTGTTACCTTAATTCGGGATGTAGATAGAAAAGGTCTCTGGGGAGGGCTGATGCATCATGCATTCAGGACGTGTTTCTGTTCATATTCATACTGCTGAGAGGTCTTACACTTAACTGGAACTTTGTCTTCTGAAAGTGAAAAAAGGACACTAATAATTAAGCACAAAAATAGACTATTAAAAAAAGAAAACAATGCATTAGATTAAACCGTTCTTTCATAAAACTCTAGATAACACAGGCTGATGGATTCTTAACATGACTGATAATATTCAGCCTACCCTACCTTTAAAAGACCACCAAGCTGAAAATCAACAGTTTTTGAGACACAATACTAGAGTTGGTGCTGTTTTCAGTTATTCAAAGTCAAAAACAGTTGTACAAAATAATATAGCTGCAGAATTTCACCAAGTTTCCTGGCAGAAGGCATCATTCTGACACCATTCAGAAGCTAGATGATGCATACAACTATTAATTTGAAATACAAGAACTACATTTTTCACACAAAGAGTGGAACAGCTATACATTGGACTATGGTTCCAGGTATAACAGCAGAGGCTCAAAAGACGAACAGACAAGAGTATAATGGAGAGTAATCTTCAATTTCTCATCATATCCATCCAAGATCAAATGATTTTATGCTTGTTATCTCATTTTTATTTTATTCCTTTTGCGATGGATCACTAAAAAATGAACATTTTGTCAACATTTACTCACTCTCGATCATTTTTAATCCATAAAAAGTAACTATGTTATTAAAAGTATTGCATTATTTTTTATTTTGCTGTACTTTTATTACCTTGGCTGGGCTTGCTTACTGGTTTACAAATATGCAAAAGTTATATTTTGCCAACCGTAAAAAGCCCTTTCACACAAAAAATGCCTCCCGATTTCTCTCAACACGGGGACAGAGAGGTGTCAGTGTATGAATGGGAAAACACTTGCATTAGTTTAAAAAGGTATTTCATTGCAAATTTAAAAGTAATCCATTAATTAACTAGTTACTTGAAAAAATTAATCTGATTCCCATTACTTGTAATGCGTTACCCCCAACAATGATTGTGAATAAAAAGTTAATCTTCATTTAATAAAAGTTGGGAGTCCAAAACAACTTTTGACCCCATTAACTTTGATTGTATTCATAAAAAATTGTATTCACTTCTTCCAAAAAGCTGAAACGATAAGAGATGAGTTTCTAAATACAACAAAAAAAATTAGCTTAGAGCTTAGAAAACTGCTGATACAACAAAGTGACTGGTGTATTTATCCAACTGCATAATAAACAAAAAACTATGGTGTGAAATTTTGGATGCTGCACCAAAGCACATCAATGCACAATAAGCTCGACTGGAGCCATATTATTTGAGGACAAATCTGAATACATTTCCTCCCTTGGCTAGTCAGGATGTGGCCGAGAGAAATAAAAATGTCAGGGGGGTGACACGGAAAGGGGGAACTAATGGTTTCTGACTGTCCTCCAAGAGTGTGATTATCACGAATAAGATTCCAAAGCTAAATACGTCTTTGTCTCTTCCACAGTCACTGCTAATTATATCGGTCCGATATAAAGCCATTTTGCATTCCACTAAAGTCTGAAAATTGGCTCAGGATTAAACCAGGAGGGCAGCAACAATACTACAGGGGGATCCGTTGGGCCTGATTTATGGAGATGTATGTTTTATTGGAATTTCTGGACAATGGAAATGAAAACATGCAATACTATGTATAACTTATATATATATAAAAAACAATTGTAAAAAAAAATAAATAAAAAAGCCCACATTTGACTTTGGCTCTGGGGATAGAGGAATGGTAGTAAAGGAAGTATAAAGGAACTATAAAAATCAGGATATCTGGAATGAAGCTGTAAGCCAGTCTAACTGCCGCTTCCTGGGGAACTCCTGAATTACCTGAACTTCAGCGTGGGCTGCTTTTCGAAACTCCTGAAACACTAAAATACAAGAAGTCAACAGAACAGGGAGCACATACTCTACAGTGCCACTGATTGAAATGCCAAATCTAGATTAAAAAAAAAAGTGTTTGTTTTGCCCTACTAAAGAAAATATATGTACTAAAGAAATATATATTACTAAAGAAATAATAATGGTCGATTACAAATTCACATAATATTTTGAGTGTAAGAATTGACATTCTCTAAAATCACACAAATTCACTTTCAATGCAGTCTCAGACTCCTCTGTATAGAAAGCAGATTTAAGAGAGAAAATAATAAATAGATAAAGCATAAATTAAAAATAAAACCAATTTGCAATTACTTGTAGAGGAGATATTAAAACAGCCAGAGAAGGGGGGAAAATTGCAAACCATATTTTTTATGTGAAAAAAGGTTACAAGGGAAAAAATACACAATTTTATAATTTTTTCCAGAAATAGCTAAATAAATGCTAAAAAAAACATGTACATAACAGTACAGAATTACAATTGTAATATTTATATAAATATGAAGCACATGTACATTTTTTTTTTTTTTTCAAATTTTAAATATTTTGATTACATATGTGTTTTTCTTTTAATTCTCATTTATATTTATACATTTTCTCAAAAGATCATCTTATCCAAGTCTTGAATCACAAACATGAATAAACTTGGAATAACACTGAATTTGGAATAACTGCAAATAATTATTTTTTTATTATTTTTATTGGTCTGTTTTAAACTGTACACTATTTTACATTACAGTGCCTAAAAGAGTCGTAGACAATAGACTCGGTACAGTACGAAAAATTACAGAAAGCTTCATTGTTCACTCCATACAATAGCCGAGTTTAGGGAGGGGTCAAATGTGCGGTTTTTGGAGTTTAATGAAATCACCCTTGTTTTCGGTCCCGATTGCTCCTGTTTTCCGGACTCTATAAATGAACAATTCCCTTTCATTCACCTCTCAGGTTTAATTCATGTGTTTATTTTTGTTTCGGGACCTAAGGATGAAAGCCTGAAGGGGGAGGGTGGGTCTGCTTCAGTTTCCACTGATTCATTTACGTATCCGCCTTCATTCATAGACTTAAAGAGTGTTGCACAATACCAGCCAACTGTATTGTTGATGAAAACCATAAAGGAGGCATTTAATTGGGCTATTTATCCTCTACTTAAGTCCTGCACTGTGCCCGGTCTGTTTAGGATTGTGTTCACACATACACACACACTCACACAAGGCCTTCTCCTGTTGCACTGGCTGTCTCCTGCGGAAAGTGCGGGGCAAAATAATTACAGCTGCTCATGATCAAAGCTAGAACAATGTCCAAGACAAATACAATCGCGGCATCGAATAGCACCACAGCAGATGATATATGGGAAACCAAGATTGCCAACCAGGTGCTCAGCCAACAAGCCCCGGCTAAAACAGAGCCACTACTAATAAAAACACATGGCTAAAGGCCAGGCAGATGTAACTACACACTCATATTTCCGCTATCGGTTATTACTTAGACGAACAAAGCTTAAGTAATCTGCAGTGGCAGAAATGTGAGATTTTGGTAAAGCAGGGAAACGGTACATTGTGTATCAAGATGAACATGTATTTATGACCTCACAAAGCTACCACTCCTTTTGCATGCTGTCATGATAGGATCTTCAATTTGAATGCAAATGCCAGTTTGGTCATATATCATCAGGTTGTGTTTATTTATGGCCAAATACCGTGAGAGAGAACGTAATCCAACACAAATGACTTCACAGCCCCTTTTTGAAAAGGTTAAACCTCAGATAACACATGGCACCGTGTTATAAAGTTGCATGAATTTTATTTTTTATAATGTGTTATTAATAGTACTTTCCGATGTAAAGATATTGGAATGTATTTTGATATAAAGGTTTTTGAATTGAATATGTAGAGCACTTATTCAAAGACCGATTTCCGATTTCGATATCATAATATTGCTATTAATTTATGTATTTTTTTTAGCATCTCCACCAATAGGATTGGGATGTTTTGTTTGTCCAACTAATGGAAGAGCATTTAAGAATCTTGAAACTTTGAAAACAATGGGTCTCATTCACTAATAACCACATGAATTATTAATATTTATACACATAGGACAACTTTCCACATTTTTCTTTTTTGCCAAATTCACAACCAAGTACAATGTGTATGCCCCAATTATAGACCATTCATTGTAGCTGCATATTTATGCACCTCAAACTACAATGCACCTTTGTACTGTATGTGATCTAATATATACAGTATAAAGATGATTTATCTCTAGATTCTTAACACGTGAATGTTGCTTTTTTGCTTTGGTTGCTTGCTTTTGTTTTTTATTCAATCTATAAAGCTCCAGTAAACTGAAACGTTATATTACTTATTTGCATTTCGTTCATGTAACTTAACTAGAGCTACTGTAAAAGAAAAGAACGATAATTTAATCAAAACACAATCCACAACTGCAATAATTTCACTATTGCATGATTTGCATTCACCATGTTTTTTCAGTGACACGCCACTATCTCGGGAACTCAGGGATAAAAGAAAATCCTGAGCTTCCCCATTAGTAATTCCTATTTTTTGGTGTAGCTTATGTGGGTTAAGCTCTTAAATTAAGCCTTTTTAAAATCATTTAAAGGGGTCATATGATGCAATGTCAAGTTTTTCTTTCCAACACACTCAATATGGTGGAGATGATAGTGGCCTTCAGGAGGAACCCTCCTGCTCTCCCTCCAATTACCATCATGGACAGCACTGTGGCAGCAGTGGGTATTATTCAGGTTCCTGGGCACCATCATCTCCCAGGACCTGACTCGGGACCCTCACATAGACTCCATTGCCAAAAAGGCCCAGCAGAAGCTGTACTTCCTTCGCCAGCTGAGGAAATTCAACCTGCCACAGGAGCTGCTGCAACAGTTCTACCCAGCCGTCATTGAGTCTGTCCTGTGTCTGGTTTGGCTCAGCTACAAAATCAGACGTCAGAAGACTACAGAGGACAGTCTGGTCTGCTGAAAGGATCTTTGGTGCTCCCCTGCCCACCCTCCAAGAACTGTACACATCCAGAGTGAGCAAAAGGGCTCAAAAAATCACTCAGGATCCCTCACATCCCAGCTATTCCTTTTTTTTTTTTTTTACTTTTTGCATAATTTTCATAAATTCATAACCACTAGAAAATAAGTCTGCGCTACCAATGCTGTACATATTTACTTTGTGAGGACCGGTACCCACCCGAAGGTTGGTGTGTTACTGCTAGCGATGAACAAATAAACTCTGGATTAGTGCATGTTTCTCTTCTCACTGATAACATCTGTCTCGTGATAGAGGAAGAACTGATAAAAGGAGAACAGCGCAGCATCAGGACTCATTCAGATAGCACTGACGCAAGAGGCAGCTCCACACAAGCCATTGTATTTGAATATAGTAGCGTGTCAGTGAACGCTAATGTCTTATTAATGCATCATTTTGACCTATAAAGCACACAGCAGATGATAGCATCAGTGTTACCTTCGTCATCAACTAATTGTAGCCAAAAAGGCATGAAGATGTGCTGACAGCTTTCAATCAGATGGACAGAGTCACTACAACTTCCCTGTGACAAATATCGTTACCTGAGAAACACACATGCAGACACAAGAAAATCAAGCTATCAGCATCCAGTCTAGTGCATCATTTTGCTTTTTCTAGGCATGACATAATCGTTTAAACATGATTTGAGTGACTTGTAATGCAGAAGTTAATGTTTACACAAACAATGCATTCACACTGATAGTGATTTGAAGCGGAAAATGGTCTGGAAGTCAATTTTAATGCGTCAACAATTTGAGTGGACACCAGCGTTTATGAAAATGGGCAGGTGAATACCAATGTGCTTAAATGCAACACTATTTGGAACCTTAATACCTAAATGAAATGAAAAATTTGATTTCAATTTAATTAAATATTAAAATTAAAATATATTAACTTCTCTGTAATATATATATATGAAAAATATAATTCTCTGTAGTGGTATTCTTTACTTACACAAAGGTGTTATATATGAAGTTTAATTCCAAAAACAGATACATTTTTACCATGATTTTATTGTGTTTTGTGTTATTTAGCTGTAATTTTAAGATATTTTTAACCAACTTAAAATAACCCAACTGCAGTTTTGATTGAAATTAATTGGAATGCAAATTGCAAAATCAAAAAACTTTACTTTTTTTTTTTTTTTTTACTTTATTTTTGCAAATGAACGTTTCATATATACCGTGTTTGTGTATGTACGGACAACTGGGTAACCACTGAACTCCTGGAACTGGTACAGCTTTTAAACATAACGTATGCATCATATGATTTGTGAACAGCCTTTAGTCGTTCGTAATGACAAAGATCACTTTCACTTACCCAGGTAGGTGGCATAAGGTTGGAGCGCTGCCATACAGTGTGAAGACACTGAGACGGTGAACGAGGACAAGATGAGGAGCACGAGAGGCTTGACTGTCACAACCTCCTCATCATGTCATGAAACAGATGCGTCTCTTTGATGTGAACATGTCAGGCTGTAGCATTTGATGTATGATAGCCTCTATCCATGCGATCTCCTCATTTCCATCCCCTCACATCTGAGGTAATGCGCTATATCTCAGAATTTAATATCTGTAGATGCCAAACCGGATGGAAGCAGATTAAAAGGAAAAGGTCGCAGTACTTGAAAATCATGAATGTTTGTGACTGACGTCTCAAGTATCAGACGTCGCAGGAAAAGACATGTGGAACCAAGCAAATATTTACACAAGCTAAGAAAATCACATGGGAATGTCAGCAAACATTCTCATTTGATCACAAATGTAAAACACTTGAGAAAAATACAGGTAATATTGAAGGAGGAATCTTATGTTGAACACTAATAAAGGTATTAATAAAGATAGTAACCATTTTCTTTCATTCTATGGAAGTTCATGGCTACCGACAAATGATTGGTAACAACATTTGTCAAAATATCTTCTTTTGAGGATCATCTTTATCTTCAAAATATCTTAGTCTTATTTCATGCCAAGTCAACTCTGTTTTGTTTAAGCTTTTTTTAATTTATGTCAGATTAATTAGAACTACAGAGCAATGTTTTTAATAGTTTTAGTCACGTGCAGTTAAAGATAATAGCCCAGCTTCATTGTCCTTTGATAGGAGGCAGATTTTGTCATGGACGGCTTTGAATGGAAGTAAAAGCAGATGCTGGGGAAATGGAGGGGAAATGTGGCCGGGCTTCATGTAAGAGTTTAATTTACCGGTACTGCCGATGATGTCACATGATGGAGTGGTGACACTAATTAGTCATGGAGGATGTGCAGCAATGCGTGCGACTTATCGGGCACTTTCCACACAAGGGTACAAAACAGGACTTTCAGGCAAAAATGTGGATCTTTTTCAACAAAGATTCAGAGAAACAAGGGGCATGGGTATACGATTTTTTAAAATAATGCATTTCCTGGGAATTGAACCCATGACCTCGGCATAGCAAGAATCATGCAATACTATATTGCAGGGCTTCTCAATCCTGGTCCTGGAGGTCCGCTGTCCTGCAAAATTTAGCTCCAACCCTAACCAAACGCACCTGAACCAGCTAATTAAGATGTTCAGGATTACTTGTAAGCTACAGGCAGGTGAGATTAATCAAGGTTG
>JAUYWG010000001.1:2154297-2169170 GCA_034779775.1 Enteromius afrohamiltoni
AAACGGCAGCTTTGCCAGACTAACTTTGCTCGCGAAGTGAATGTAGCGTCAAAGGAAGTATGGGCGGGCCCAGGCTACTCTAAAACGGCAGCTTGGCCAGAATAACTTTGCTTGGGCTCGGCGTCTACTCTTGTGCAGTGAGCGGCAGAAAAATAGCAGATTCGTCAATAATAAAGGAGTAAATTTACAGAGTTTCCAAGCATTTTGCCCCATTTCTAAATGATTCGTGAAATGACTCTTGTGAAGCAGTTCGAAGAATCAGTCAGTTTAAACCTCTCCTTCCCATGAGCCCTCACTGCTTGGATTGGTCAGATGGCGCAGTCCTTTATGATTGATCTACTGGAAAACGAAACACCCATTGCCATATCTGAATGACAGCACTGGGTACAGTGGCTTCTTGACATGATGTGGAAATCCACGTGGAAATCGTACTGTTTGTGGGCGGGCAAGTTGTTCGCGATGTAGAATTTGGTTTTTATGTGAATAATGTTACTTAGTGACGTGGACCCGTAACAGAAAAAGATTTGACTTCCTGACGACTCATTTAGGTGAATGTGAACTGACTCTTATTTTTGATTGTCATGCACTGTCGGCGTCAAAACTTTGTGGCTTGACACACTGCATGAAAGTTCATATTTGAAAAGGCATAATAGGGGAATTGGAATTGGGAAACACTTTACATTGTCAGATGAAGGAAGGTCAAGATCTATGAGCTGGAACGCTTTGAGATATTTAAAAGACACAGACTGTCTGCTGAACGATTCAAGAGCCTGAAGTTTGTATACTTCAAAATAAATTATTTGCCAGGAAAACACATGCTGCTCTGACAAAGATGTATATTGTCAACAACAACAACATCAACAAATATTTATACCGCAATAATTCTTTCCCCATCACCTTTCAAAACAATTTCACTAACCCCTCTTTACATGTTAAGGATGTTGTAATGATTTCCACATGATTTGATGCATTTACCTTTATGGTGGTTTGCCTTTTCAGCACTGGAGGGAAGGTCAAACGGGCCGAGGCTCTTACTGCAGAGCGGCAAAGACAAGAACCAGGTGCTACCAAAAAGCCACTTCCCTGTCTGAGAGTATTAATAAAACCTGCACTGAAAGACACTGCTGAAGGAATACAGAAACATTTACAAGCATCATTTATCATACGCATACACAGTTAAGTGATTGACTGCATGCTACAAGTTGGGCATCCTCCATATTGAAATGGTTCTGGCACATTTAATAAAGATATAAGGCTAGTCTTGTAATTGAAATAGTGAGCCCATAGGAATAGGAATAGGCCCCGGACCACAGATCGAACAAGATCTGGCAGAGATGCATGGAGAAAAACATGACGGCTGGCACATTTGGACGTTTCATCTCCAAGCTGGAATCAAAAGAGAGGGCTGGGTATTCCTGAAAGAGTCTGGATTAACCCTAGGTGTCCCACTTTCACAGAGACGCGACTGCATCTGGAGGCCAGCTGGCTCTCTGTGTGTATTTTCTGATATATTTCGTTGACCTTGTACAGCAGTTGCACACGGCACTGTTTAACTGCAAGAATTGGGGAAAATGTACGTTATGAACAATGATTTCCATGTCTTTTCAATGATTTTTCTGACTTTTAATATCAATGAAGCTGATATTTGTGTTTTTTTTATTTTTGGTGGAATGGTTTATTAAAGACACCGAGGTAAGAAGGACAATGCTGTTAAAAATTAACAGGACTACTATGAATCGTAAACTGAAGAGCTTCTACGTCTTTCCAGTCTAAACCAACACAGAAATAAATACTACAAAAAATGCACTAAAAATGGTGAAGCTAATCATTCTGTTCAACACAACACTATATATGAATATCAAAACACTATGGTTAGAAATGTTACAGACTAGACAGATGCTATTAAAGTTATGCCAGTAACTTCAAGAATTAACTTCACAGATTTCAGTTGTTTTACTGCTTTGTAAGCAAGCTCCTTCAACAAATTTCCAGATTTTTGAATCAAATGCTGCCAAAATGAACACAAAGGATATGCTGTTGTCACCACACCTAGCTGAACAGTCGCTGAATAAAACAACAGGGTTTTATCTAATGATATCAACCGTCACATTAACTGTATACAGACGCATCCAGGCACACATTTTGGCTCCAAGAATTGTTCTTTGCTGAGTACATTAAGCTCTATCAACAGCATTTGCAGCAGGTTGAAATGATTTTATAGTAAGACAGAAATTGGCGTACTTGCAATGTATTTTTGCAATAAATACATTGTTTAGTTTTACAATAGGTCTACTGTTATAGGTCTTGTGTTTTGATATTTGTCTACGCAAATTGATATTGTGAAAAAGGTATCAGCTTTAATAATGTGACTGCCTTTCTGCTGCTTTCAAACCAAAAATGTCTTTTCTGTTCTACTTCTGTTGACAATGTCATAAATGCTGTCAATAGAGCTCAACACGCACATGCCAGAACAATGCTGTAAATGTAACAGTTTCATTAAAAGCTCTTAAGGCAAGTAGGGCAATTGCATGTCATCCAATTGTAACAGCATTTATAGAGTGTACAAGAATAGAGATGGCATAATTTGCTAATAAAACAGGTTAAGTTTTCTATCTTTACAGTATTGAATACTTCAAATGCACCTTTCACAAGTTAATTCGCTTTTTCTTTTTTAAACCGAACATATAAAAATGCTGCCATAAGACTCTGAACTATGAAACCGACAGTGATTTAATGAGGAACAACTTCCAAAACAGTGCAAGTCCTTTGGGTGGTCCCAGTGTTCAATCATTGTGTGTGTGTTCTGTTTTTTTTTTTACAAACCAAGATCACCTCCTTCTCCTCCTCCTTTTTTCACTGTAACAGAATTGCATCCGCCTCTCTCTCTCTCTCTCTGCACCTGGAAACCGGCTTAGGCCTTCTCCAAAGATTGGTAGTATTCCTTGAGAACATTCCAGGCTTTGGGCGCCATGAAGCCTTCCGGAGGGTTCTGGCCCTCGCGAGCCATCCTCCGCATGCGGGTTCCTGAGATGAAGTCATAGTCCTGGTGTCTGTGTAAAATGAGACGGCAGAGGGAATGTTAAGATGTGCAGGGTAAAGGGACAGTGTGGTACCCAATGTGATATGAAAATGAAAAAGAAACAATATCTCAGGGTTTGCGTCAGAGATAATAACTAGGTGTTGTACACTGCTCCTTTGTTCGGAACGTTTTGCTCTGGAGGGAACGATGCATTATTCTATGAAAAGAGCTCTATGATAAAATATGTTCTCTTCAAGCCGCGTAATTCCTTTCAAACGGTGCAAAGACGACGAGGTAAACAGGCTGACTTTACTTCTAGATGAAAAATAAATTAGCAAGAAACAGAAATCTAAACTTCAGACCCACGTCATTAAATCCCAACTCTCGGCTACACATTTTGATTTAAACAAATGCTTTGAAAATAAACAGAGTGCAAAATGTCTGATAAATAGAGCTAATTAGTCTCCAACTGCATGAATAAAACTCGAAAACTAGTCTAAATACAATCCTCAACGGCTCCTACGGATAGGGTTTATTTGTTACGGATTAGTTGTTCTTCAATTAAGACGCAGACCTTAAGAAAACAAATCCACACAGCCCAATGAATTTATAAACGTACACTGCTGCACTGCGCTTTATCGCAACCACATTCATTAAATGCCGTTCACAGCAGATTTTCAGTCTAGAGAAGCAGTTTCATATGTTTTTTATAAAACTGATAAAGGTGTTTAAAGAGGATTAAGTCTATTTTATACATGCTTACGGTACAGGATAAGACCATTCAAATGTTTAATGTCAGTATGTTTTTTTCGCCCCCAATAAATATGTCAATTCAGCAAGAACCAATTAAATTGATTTGAATTGTAAAGTGACAATTGTAATGTCAACAGTTGCTATTTTAAATAAACGTAGTCCTTTTGAACTTTCTATTTATCAAGGAAAAAGAGACTGTTTGAATGATGCTTAAAAGTAATCTTTGAATAAATTACATACTAAAATATATTCACATAGAAAACAAATAATATTTCACAATATTACAGTTTTAAATGTTAGGGCAGCACAATTAATCAAATTTCTAATCACGATTACAATTACGGATGCCACAATTATGTAACCGTTCAAAGCTCGTTATCGTTCAAAAACCAGTTATGTTATTTTGTTTTCTTAAGATATTTTCTTGTCATTCTACATGTTATCTTAAGGGTTTTTGCATTGTTTTAATTTTAGTACAGCATTATAATACTATGCATATTTTTACTTAGAAGAAACCTCCCCTAACGTATAATTCACATTTGAGGATGACACTAAAGAAAAGCACTTTTTTTCAGTTGTTTTTAGCGTATTTAATTTTATCTAAAAATATGGCATGCGTTTGCTTTGAGCAATGGTATAAACATCATTCAATGTAATTGCAATGATCAGAATTACTTACAGTATATATGGCAACATCCTAGTAACCACCAAGAGCCCTAGCAACACCTTAGTAAGAACTCAGAATACAAAACCACATGAGAGCACCCTAGTAACCACCTAAAATACCCTATCATTCAGAACACTTTATCAATCATCCAGTAGTAACAGGCAAACATGATGCATTCTACTACTGGATGGACCCTCCCCAAATGATAGTTTATGGAATATTATCACCATTCTACCTGGTAGTCACTTCAATGGGCTGAAGGAGTGGAACACATAAACTCCAAGTCCATAGAGAACAGTTAATATGCATTTAAATGAGAAACAGCTTGGACTGATTTGAGGCATTTTAGAAGAGGACTTTAAGGGGGATGCCTGGCAATTAGGCTCAGCATCCATATTCGTCTCGAATTTGGCCAGGCCCAACACCCTGCTCAAGGAGCAGACGGAACGCCATAAATTTACTAAGGCGCCAAGCGGGGCCCTTTGAAAGGCAGACGAAGTGCGAGTCTGCCACCCCAACCCCCCCAGCCAATTTTTCGGAGGTCTTGCTGGGATGGAGGAGGAAAGCGATGCCAGTAACCTCCAGCCCCACTGTCACATGCGGCTCGACTTCACAAGGTAAGCAATAGTCTCAATAAATTATTGCATCACTCAAACAAAGGTAGCGAAATAGTAATTCCAAATAGTCTCTTGTGACTTTTTCCTTGCATGGAAGAAAAAGTAGATGTTTTACACAATGTCCAAGCTGCTCTTTATTGACTACTTCAGATGTTTATTTTGTTTTATGACCTTAATGCTCTTAAATGATTCGTATAGATTATTTTCATAGTGTTTTTTTCTGGTTCTCTTTGAATTTTGACAGATAAAAGATGTATCTGAAGATCTGTCTTTGTTGTTGTTGTTGCTGTTTTTCCATAGAAAAGAAAAGGCCAGATATTGTTTTGAAATGACCTGAGGGTGAGTAATGGATACAATTTTAATTGTTTTTTATGAAGTTATTCCTTTAAACTCTGTGTGGGATTGCGCATTTGCATAAAGATCATGCAACATTAAAAGCCTGCTGTCTGTCTTCAAGTCAATTTTGCTCCATGTTGACATGCTACATGGTCTTCATCAGGGATGACTGAAAAGCCTGTTAACTCGATAGCAGTGGGCGCTATTAATTGCAAGACGAGACGCAGCAAAAACGCATGATTTTCGTTAGTCATCTTCCGCAGCATTTGCACAGAGCCAGAGGAATAATGGCAGATCTCCACTTTCGAAATGACTTCAAAGAACGGAGCAAAGCCGTAGAATTTGGTGAAAGCCACAACAACAAAACATTTCCTGTTATTCTTGGCAACACAGCTAGGAATCGAGGAAGCCTGACATGGATGGAAGTTCAGTGATAGATTGTTTGAACATGTATAGAAGATAAATGTTTCTGAAGCAAATCCATGCCTTCAGCGGTTGGTTTCAATTTACCACAACGGTCAATGCCTAAGTCTCAAATTTGATGAAATTAGTTGCTTAAAGATACTTGTCGTACTCAATTTGTATAGTTCGTTTGTTTTAATGGAAGGCAAGGCAAATTTAAAAAGGGCATAAAAAAAAGAAACTTACTTTTTAGGATCATAAAAATCCATGGCCTTCTTGGCTTTATTGTATGCTGCCACTTTGAAAGGCACAATTTCCAGGGATATGAGTCCAGGGGCCATGGTGAGAACTTTAGCTCCGTGGGAGGGCTCGTAGAGGTCTTTACCAGTGTCTGGGTGAGGCATTCCAGCTGGGTCACGGCCCACTATGTAGAAGTTTGCCCCAGCCACCATCCGGGCCCTACAGTGCCACTGCACCTGTTGGAAGCAATTCAAATGGATATTATTTTTACTTTAAAACAAATCTAACCTAAGTGTTAATCCAAGCAGATGTTGACTTTTTTCTTAAAATCTTTCCCTCTGCTATAGCCCTCAAATGTCATTCACATTTGAGCATAATTGAATAAGGCATAACAAAATGGTTTTGCAACCAAATGAATGTGAATAATTTTTTTTTATTTTTGGGAGCACCCACAACAGGAGAATTTTAAGTGTTAACTTCAATTTTGGTCTTTGAGACACAATAGCTGTGCGGTCACACACACACACCAAAAAAAAAAAACAATCTGTGGGACAGTCTGTTCCGAACATTTTTTTCTTTTATGTTATTCACAAATGAAAGACAGTTGGCGTACAGATAGAGAGAGACATATTTCATTTTATATATGCTTAAAATGAAAATGTGAAATTTGGTTTAATGACAATGTATGTAAGTCAGAATGTATCATTTCAAGATAAATATCTTTTATTATGGACGCATGATTAGAATTGGCCTACATCACCTAAGCTAATTCTTTTCTGTGGAGTCAGCATGTCCCCTACTTCCTCCTCATAAGTCAGTGAGGCAAACGAGTGCTTCCTGTGGGCTGCTTTAGTCTTACAGACTCTGTCTGCTCCCAATAAATTTTTTAATGTCCCCGGCCACATGATTAAAGAACAAGAGACTTCAAAATAGCCATGGAACATTACACCAGCAACAAGTTCTGTCAGAAGAAAGCTCCCCATTTTTGCTCGCTGTGTGTGTGTGTGTGTGTGTCTGTGTGTATGTATGGACTGTAGACGCCTCTGGCCTCTAAACAATTTGGTTCTGTTTACATCACTCTTGGAGACACAAATCAATTCCTACTGAAATGTCCAGGGATGCATGATGCCCACAAGAAGAGCCTGTCCCTGTTGTTTTCAGCCTCAAGCACAGGTTAGGTGGAACAGATCAGAAATCCAGTGCACCACCGACGATTCATGGAGGAATGTGCCCTGTGCAAGTTTCCTCACCACTAACTTTCCATACAACTGTTCATTGGCTTCAAATGCCGTTTTAATTATCATTCTTAGCACAAAGTACATTTGATAGAGCTTCTTTCTTTAAAATAGTGCACTTCAAACTATTTGTCATTCCTAAAGTATGCAAGTATGGGATACATTAAGAATTTCATATTGAGGAAGATCTGGTGTTTCAAAATGAGGAGCTACCAGCTGTATTAAAAATGGTCTTGAGGGGTTTCGGTTTTCTTAAATTTTTAACATATGGTGAACATTCTATATTTAACAGATTACTAGATTTTCAAGAATCTCATCTTAAAGCAAGAATATGGTAAAAATAAAATATAATGACCAGCTGACCCTAAGTTATTAATTTAATGGGGTGCCTCAGGTATCTGTTCTCGGTCCTTTTTCATTTGACACGAACCTCTGTTGGGCCGGCGTACATCATCGGTGAAGGGAAAATGGCCACTATGGTGGAGTTGGGATCAAGCAGTCCCTCCTCCAGGACGGCAGCATGCTGCTTCATGCGCCAGGCCAGCGGCACATCATCATCTTTGGTCCAGCCGCCCAGTGGGTGAAGCAGAAGTACTGGTCGACGATAGCCACGTTCAATTAGACGCCGCTGTGTGTCCTGCATGAGCAGCGCGTGGCCATTATGCACTGGGTTCCGCAGTTGGAAGGCAAAGACTGCATCTAAATAAACAACAGACAGGTTAAAATTAGGTCAAAAAGACCAATTGTTGAGTCTAGCTCCATACCTGCATTCATTTCTTTAAACTTCTGCTTAAGTTCAGTTGGTGTGAGCCTGTAACTATCCAGCCCGTCGTTCCAGTAAATCCGATCCAGCACCTGGAGATCACCACCAACCAACCAGTCTCCACTCTCCATAACCATCTGCCACAGGAAAAAAACACCACCAATGATTTTCCAGCATCATCTGTACAACGCTGTTGGAAAAACTACCATAATCTGCCCTAATTCGTTGAGGCATGAGGAACATAAGGAACTCTTGAGATTCTGAAACCAAATGGTGCATGCAAAAACACACAGACTTAAACTCTCAACATGTTGTAATAAGGTGGTATGGCATAACTATTGAGTAAAGTGTTGTCCACAGTCTTCTTCGGGCTACAAACCAGCCACAAAGACAGAAAAAAAACTGTTTGAAATTGCCAACCACAGTTTGGTTCTGAAAACATACAAACATTGTTGTACAACCCAACTAGTTTTTTTTCCATACAAGTGCTCATTGTAGCAGCCTAGAAACTTAAACAGTAAATACAACTTTGTTTTTTAATAACCCTAGTTTGCTACAAATCTAATAAATGTTCCTAAATTTGCCAGTCGTTGATGAGATTAAATTCTAACCAGTTTCATTTAAAACCAGGAATCACAATCCCTCTATATAGTGATCATATCAGTTGACAACTCGCGGCTGCTTTTGCTAATATTTGGCCTTCGGGAGGTCTTCTCTGGCATTCATTGAGCCGGTAACTTGGACAGGGTTAAAAAGCAGAGCAGTATGGTGAGAATACCACAACTCTCAGCAGATTCAGCGCCGCTAGGATGGAGAATACCATTTCACAACCCCACAGGCTTTCATCTATTGATTTGATTTGACAGCAGCACTGGTGGCTCGAGAACTTTATGTGCAAGTATGTGATCATATTAAGCAAACTTGGAGAGACCTAAAAGCAGTGAATGTTAATACAAAGCTTCATCTGCTGCATTGCTTTTGCATTTGAAGACTGAATGCATGTGCAGCTGTCATTTGCTGGCCGCGGTATGGCAACAGTAGCAGCCGTTTATTTAATTTATGTTGCAGAGCCTGGCGATGGAAAAACTCAGTGTTGGCACTAATCGCATCTATACAGCAAATCAACTCTATTAGCTGTCATAGAAAATAACGGAGCACTGGTAGAGCACTGTACCCCTTACAATGAGTGAAAAAAAAAAAAAAAAAAAAAACATAGATAATGCAATTAGGTAAATGCTCTTGAGTCTGCTTAACATCCCCCTGCGCCAAAGCCCAAATGTGGATTCAGCTGTCAGACTGACAGCCGAAATAAACAGGAAAAGTGTATTTACCTCACATAATGGAGGCCAGTTTTACAGTCCTGCTGATTGACATGCTTCAGCAGAGGGAGTTTAACATACACACCAGACACAGTGAAATAATGAGATGAAAGATTCTATGAACATAGCATATTCTCAGCTATATATATATATATTTCACAGATTCATAAAATTGAAACAGAAATTCATAAGATCACAAACTAGAAATAACATTCGCAAGCCATTTTCTGCAAACAATCAAATAATAATAATAATAAATGTCCAGAAATACATTTCAATTTGTTATTTACATTTTATGCTGTTCTGTCTATAATAATAATAATAATAATAATAATAATAATATGAATGAAAATCTATGAAAAACTGAAATAAAATAATTTATTTAAAATGCTACACGTTAATTTAGGCATGACAAGATAATAAAGTTCACTATGAAAAAAAAGCATGTTCATTTTGAGATTTGCTTGTTATTGAACGATTAGTATTTTTTTAAAAATTAAGGGATTATTTAAAAGAAAGTCATATACAAACTGTCTTTTTATGGCAATTTTAAATTAAAAATAAAAGCTCAAATGATACACACACACACCTGATTTGCAAGTTGTGCATTGTGATTAACCAATCAGATTTGAAGAAACAATTTACAGTTTCTGTGAAGTGTAGGCTTACAATAGTGTTTGGTGCTTGTACATCAGTGTCAGTCATCTATCATTAAATAGGATTTTAGGCATTACTCATGGGTAAGGGTAGGTTAGGTGTAGAGATATGGTCAAGAATATATTTTTGCATTAGTATATGTATACATATGTATGTATTTATATTATATATAATTGTTTTACTATTATATATTATATGATTTATATCGTTTTAGAATTTAAGACTAACTTTCAGAAAAAAACTATTTTCTTTTCCCATCCTCCAAAAAAAACTCAAAGTTTACAGATTGAAGAAGTCTAAACCGCATTAAGAGAACACCACTGAGTGAAGAATACTGCAAATAAAGAAAGCCGATTGCTAGTTTCTTTACTGTTCACATGCAATTTCTTTCTTTGGTCTGCGGATGGGTTTATTTGTGACCAAAGGCAACAGACAGACAGGGCCATTCCAGAGTCCGAAAGCTCTCTGCTGGCGCCCATTAGTGCGAGCTGGAGCAGAGCGGAGCCATTAAAGTCCACCTAAGCCCACAATCCCTACTTACAGATGGAAACAATTGTTCAGTATTTACTCTGCGAGATTTGTAAGAGGAAGGTGAGGGGAGAGGAGGGGAGGAGAGCGCCACTTGCCTAAACACTGTTTAAATAGAACGCAGGGCGAGAAATCCAACTAAAACACATGTGTGAAATGAAGGAGGTCGAGGAATAAAGAGAATTACTAAAGCGGAGCCTGAGCAAAGATGAGAGTGGGAGCGAGACCTTGTTTCCATAGACCGACTAAGAGGGCATCGTGGCTCTGTCTTCTGTCAGAGAGCAGTCCAAGGAAAGCTTGGCAATGCATTCACACAAAGACCTATTAAAGCATCAGGTCAGCTGTTTCTCGCTAGCCATCCATGACTTTACCTTCAAAAAAATGGAACATAAGCGGAAAATCTCTTCTTTTAAACACAATTACAGATACAAACAAAACTTTCCCTGGGATAACTCACAGGCATGATGTCCCTTCTTAGGTGTCCTTTAAGAAAACAGCAGATTAAATCTGTAATTTCTTTAGCGGTTGAGTTTCAGATCAAAACCAATGCAAGAGCAAACATCACTAAAGAGAAATGAAGCAACTGGCAAATTATTCCTCTAAAAAGGTGCTCCGTCTCAGACGGGTGAAAAGTGATGCATTAATGGATCATGCTGCTGAATCACTGCGATTCTGCTTTCTTATTAACATGTATGTAGTCTGAACAGTGCTCTCATTCACAGCATGCATATAATCGGGACTTTCCAGGTGGTTTGTGAGTCAGAAAAGAAAGAAAAGGGAGGGAGCTGACAACAAAAATTAGATACAGGATGACGTTAATCATTTCCAACTGCTTACATAAGTTGAGAGAAATATTTTATCAACAATTTTTATCGTAACCAGGATCAAGTCTATGGTTAGTTTACATATATGCGGTTACACAGCACAATGTAATCTCGTTAATCCAATATCCAGTTCCACACTGGTGCATAGATGCATTCACTCCACGTCAGAATTACCCTTAGTAACCCTTTAGTGCTGTTCAGTCATTTTTCACCAAAACAAATGTATGGGCACTTGCTATTTGACACAAAGCAGAATTATGGACATGATTTAGAAAGGTTACTATGAGCTTGTACTGTTCATAGTAAATACAATAACTACATTGGAAATAGTGTAAAGCAAATCTTATCTAAAGGAAACATCTGGTACAGCGCCCATTCAAAATCTCATTTTTGACAACCTCGACAACAACTTGTTTAGATTATGGCTGTGATTTTCACACATTGTTAGCTATAAAAACACATTTTTTAAATAATAAAGTTAATTTTAGATTTTCACTTTAACTTTAATTTCATAAATAATCTTCCAAGCGTCGTCTTTAAAAACAGACAGAAATAAAAATGTTGTCATTAGTTACTTACCCCATGTTGTTCCAAACCCGTAAAAGCTTGTTTGTTAAAATGTAATAATTATGTGCAGAAATATATTTCTGGGAGGCTTGTGACTGTCCCATTGAACGCCAAGTAAATACCGCTGTCAAGGTCCAAAACAGTATGTAAAACATCACCAGAATAGTCCATCAGTGGTTCATAACTAATCCATAAATATAATGTAAGACCACAAACGCCCCTTTAATATTATATTAAAGTTTATATAATAAAGTCAACAAATAAAAAAAACACAAATTTTTGACCAGTACCAGAGGTTTAGTACATTTCCAACTTGTAAGATGCACTCAAATCCTCATACTTGTAGCTACTTATGTAAATTGCAACAATTACTTGTAAACTCTAAATTTGCTAAGAGGTCCTACTTCCCCGGCGCTGAGTGGACATACTCATAACGGCAGTGAATTTAGCATTACAATAGAGTTATTTTGTAATACTTCTATGTAACATCACCTGTAATTGACATAAAATGCAGTTTAAGGCAGCTACCAGTGTTAAACACCTATCTAATGTCATGCAAAAATACTGTTTATTAACAAGGCATAAAAGAGCTCCAAGTAGTGAGCTGCTAAGAAAAATGTACTTACAGTAATCTAGCAATTGCAATCAATCAAATACATTCTAAATGACTGTGATTGTGTCTTGTTATGCAGAAATGTAACTTTTTTCACCTTTGTTAGGAAACTGTTAGTAGTCATACAGGTTGTGTCTAAATTCACCCTCTGACCTTGACGTAAGGGTGATCCTTGCATGTGGTGCCCCACTGCCGGGCACAGCGCTCTTCTTTGCGATGTTCGTAGAATTCTGGGTTTCGCAGTATCGCGACCCTCCGACCACCGAAGGCCAGCGCGAACGCAGTGCTGCCATCCAGACGCTCCTTATCGCCACTTGAAACCGGGAGGACCACCGGCACAGACAGGTTAATAACCCCACCTATAAAAAGAGGTCAGATGCAAACTACATATATCAACCGAACTGCGGCTTTGAAAAATCGACCGCTTTTAGAGGTCTGAAAAGTTAAGAGTCCCATGACCTATGAAGCAAGATAAGAGAAAGAACTCTTGAATGTGAAAGTGGTGAGTTTTCGAAGAAAGTTAGAGGTCCAACACCTTGATTAAAGCAATATGAGCGGGAAGCTTTTAAAATCCATTTTCAGGATGAAACACACACACACATCATAGCAGAAACAGCTGTTTTCCATAAGAAAGAGCCCTGCGAGCATCCCATTTCAGCTCAATACAAATTAAACTAGTATCAGGCCACAACATGCTCAAATCTGTCCGCTTCAGTCTGGTCCAACAAGAGTCCAGCCGGGCATAATGCAAGAATCAAAACAATAACACAAGGTGTGATGTACAGTAATCAAGTCTAATGACGATGTTGATGTAATGCATGAACACCTAATGGCTTTCTTTTGCTGCACTCTGTCACAACTACCTCAAGCGTCTACTAGGCCCACTTTTAATCTTAATTGGTGTGAGCATGTGTGAGTGTCAATGCATACCTTGAACGCAAATTTGAATACTAGGCAAGACAACACACAGCAGAGCGTTATGAGGCTATAAAACTAAATTGACACTTTTTGGAAACTCAAGCTTGATGTGGGAAATTGCGGTAATTACCCAGTTCTATAAATGCGAGGGCCACGTTATGGTTTTAAAAAGCCATTCGCACATTTGTCGTTCTTGCAATCAAAAAGGTGCCGACTTTTTATTTCATACGATCAAGTTTCATGCAAACATCACCCAAGCCACTATTAAAACTATAACAGCTCTTTTATTTATGCCACTAATTAACATTTAAAATTCACTTGCAGAGCCTTCGGATTCCCTCACTGAAGCTAAATATTTTTGTGAGTTGTTCTCCTGGTTCTACCCTGAAGTGCTGAAACGTATTAGTAGGTTCTTGTTCTTCATGCCCGACCTGATGTTGGGTGGCCAATCAATTTGCTTGAGCTTGCCGTTTTACATAAATGCGCAAAATACTTCTAAAACTGTTTCTTCAGCCTGTCGTCATCAAAGAAAATAAAACAATTGAATAAATCCAAACAAGATGATGGACTTCTGAATGTCACAGTGGCAGGGCAGAAAAAGGTGCATTGCACTGTCGAACGTCGCCATCTAGTGGTGCATTTAGAAAACCGTGCATGAAAAAGAAACCCATGCCATTAGAGGACATGAGATCACATAAGCTCATCTGTTTACCATCGAGCAGACAGTTGAAGTGCAGGCACTGTAGGTACTCTCTCTCCCTCATGAAGCCGTTCAGAGGAGTGGCCCAGCCCTCAGCGAGCACCTGAACCCACTGCATGTCCACCTAACACACCAACACAGATTAGACATTAGCTGCTAGGATGTACGCAAGTCATTCCAGTGTGTTTGCAAACCATTTGTAGGAGTGGGAAGATACCTTAGTGATCTCTACTGCTGGAAGAGTCTCTGCATCAGCCGTTGCCAAGTCCAGCTTGTTCTCTTGCACGTAGAGCTCCTTGACCTCGTAGGATGCGTCCACAGGAACTATGTCCTGCAAACAGTCAAAAATCAAACAGAGATCACTGTCATTTATATTCAAGTATGATGAAAGGATAAGAGACAACCTTTTCTATAAGAATCAGTAATAAAGTACAACTCTATGCCAGCGCATATACAAATATCCCATCATGTAATGTAATAAAGTTGACGTGTACATACAATTCAGATTAAAGTCATATTTCATATGTGATGGTTAAAGACACGAAAGCATCAAAAGAAGTTGTTTTTAAAAATAGAACTGCTGTCTTGTCATTACAGAAATGCATCCATTTAGCCATGAGCTCCCTGCTAAATAAACTACAGCTCAAATGTCTGCAGTAGATATATATTGAACGATATATTATGCACATCTCATCAGTGAAGCCGGTGTTGTGCT
>JAUYWG010000001.1:2169270-2187332 GCA_034779775.1 Enteromius afrohamiltoni
TAGATCAGTGAGAAGCTGCGCGTTAGTTTCGCGGGTGATTCAATGGCGCAGCTTCTCAGTGATCTACGGCTCTGTGTGTAAGCTGGCGTTCCTTTTGAAGACAGCTGACGAAGATTTAGCGCTAATCAAAGAACATTTTCCTGAATGGCTTTACTGATGAGATGCGCATAATATAGCGTTCGACATATATCGCCCAGCCCTAGAAATAAATACTTATTTTTATTCAGCAAGAAAACATTTCATTGATCAAAAGCAACGGTATATACACTCATAATGTTACAAAATATTTTAATGAAAAAAAAAAAAAAAAACACACATCAAAGAATCCTTAATATAAAATAATCACTTTTTTTGTTTCAAGAAAAATATTAGATAATAGTATGAATAATATGACAGGTTTCTTGAGTACCAAATCAGTAAATTAGAACGATTTCTGAATGATCATGTGACACTCAATGTATTTTTGCCCTCGCAGAAATAAATAACACTTTTAAAAAGAAATGCGTTATTGTTATATTTATTCACTTTCCACCACTGAATAAAAAGGTTATTGCGACTTATCATCTCGCAATTCTGACTTGGATGATACAAACTCGCAATTTTGCCTTTTTTTCTCAGAATTGTGAAATATAAAGTTGCAATTGCAAGTTATCTCACAATTCTGACTTTATAACTCGCAATTGTGACTTTATTTATATCTCACAATTCTGCGGGGAAAAACTCAGAATTGTGAGATCAAGAGCAATAACCTTTTTTATTTTTTATTCAGTGGCTGAAACAGGCCTCCATACCTTTCAGTAGATTTTGTGAACATGGTTTATAAATGCAACACATTTCCAATGAAACCAGACGTTATACCAGGGATGGGAAACAGACAATCAAATAGTGGCACTTACATAACTTCATACTAAGTATGAAGTACTAAATAATTAGTATCAGAATATTTCTTTGCATGTAAACACTGATGTAACAAACACTTCTGCGCCAAGTGCAGTTCTACTGCTTGCAACCGTTCATTTGAAATATGTATTGTTTTGCAAACCAAGCAAGAGATTTAAATCACATCCCCAAATATTCTATAAAGATATATATATATACATATCTAGCTGAGGCTCACACTGAATCTACTAAAAAGGAGTGAACTTACTCTCTCCTGCAGGAGGTCCAGAAGCTGCTGGATGCACTCGTTCACACTGCAAGAATCTGTCTTCAGTACAAGTTCAGGAGCCTCTGGCTTCTCATACTCAGAGTCTATTCCAGTGAACCCTGAGGACAACAGGAGTAACCTATTATATTACAAACCCGCTTAATTCACCAGTAGAAACAGGCATACTTTGAATGCAACCAATAGGACTGGAAACTGTTCTTAGGAGCGCTGAAATGAGTTGTTATGTAGCACTATATAAAGCAGCTCAAACGTATTGTGCATGTGTCAGTTAACACGTACATGACAAAAAGATACTTCCTGCTTTAAACCTCAATCATTTTATTCACAAGATGTTAGCAGCTTTCAGATCTGCATCTTTCCTGTATCACTCTTCACCTTAATTACCCCTACTTAATCTGCAGCTCCACAGCAAAAGAAACTAAACCTAACAAAACCAGCAGGAAACAGAGTCTGAGACATCTCCTGCCAGAAACCTGCTTTCCAAGAAACACCACATCTATTAAAAAAAAAAAAACCAAAAGGGTTGTGATGAATCACCTCTGGTTTGCTCAAAAAGTTTTGTGTGACCTCTCGAACACCGTAAACTTACTCTTGTACAATCCACAAGATGCTAATATTATAAATGTGAAGCACAATCTTCTTCTTTTAAACATTTTGCAAAAATCTAAAAAAATTAATTTCTCATTTTTACTGCCCCAAAACATCCCAATGCCCTCGTCTTGTCTCTTATATATATATATATATAATATATTTCATATATTTATGCACAAATAGGTCACACCAGTTAAGAGAATGCTTTGGGTTTGTTGACACAGCACTTTAGGACTGGCTGTGCAATTGATTACTGACCATTTAGAGATTAAATTTGAGCCATAAAACATTTCCATCAAAAGAGGAAGTTGAAATAAGCATTTCTGGACACATATTTTGTATAATAAGCGTGTCTGTAAAATTGCCTTACCTCTGATTTCTCCAGCTCTAGCTTTCTTATAGAGCCCCTTCACATCTCTCTGCTCACACACATCCAGAGGAGCATCTACAAAGACCTCAAAGAACGGAAGGCCAGCACCTTCGTGGATCTTTCTTGCATTCAGACGATCCTGAGGATGTGCAGCAGACCAAAAAAAACCCAACAATTTCGATCAAGCATTTAATCATAAAAAGCCTACTGCGTCACAGTTAAATTCATGCATCTCAAAGGCTCCCTTTCCGCTTCTGGTTGTGGTATAGGAGTTGGAATTATGCATTGATTTTTATAGACTAAATATGAGATTAACGTGAGAAAAAGATGAACACTTCCTGATGTGAAGCAACTGAGGTCAACTTTAATATCTTTACGTGAATATTTCAGTTTCTGTCTCAGGTACACACTCTATAAATCAGACTATATGAGCCATAAAAGCTTGACTGTAACAGAAAATACAAACACAATATTTTTTTTTGAATATTACTTCATATGTCAGGCTTCACATGGTTAGGAAGTCACACACAAAAAGCATGTTTCTCACCCTGCTGTACGGGGAAATGAAGCTGGCGATGCACACAAGCCCAGCGTCAGCAAACAGTTTTGCCACTTCTGCGATACGACGAATGTTCTCCTCGCGGTCTTCAGGGCTGAAGCCCAGGTTCTTATTGAGGCCCTGTCTGATGTTATCTCCATCCAGAGTGTAGCAGGGGATGCCATGACACACCAGATACTCCTCCAGAGCCATGCTGACCGTCGTCTTACCCGCACCAGACAAACCTGGGGATGCAGAACAAACAGATTATGAATGTTTTAGGCAGAGCCATGATGGAAACATCAAGTTATTCATTTTACCAAATTAATAGAGTACCTGTAAGCCACACCGTGCATCCTCGAAATCCTCCTCTAGTGCCGACTACCTGGCCACGCTTGTTTCTGCTCACATGATGCGCTTGATACGTCACATTGGTGGCTCTTTGCATCCCCTGGACAAATTGCAGGCAACACATTTACATCACATTTACACACACACACACACACACACACACATATACATATATATATATATATATATATATATATATATATAAACAAACTTACATTTTAATGCCATAATACATACCAAATAAAAGGCAGCATCATTGTACAATGCCCAAATAAACATATTATTGGCAATATTCAAAAACAATGTTTGTACTACCTTTAAAATCGAGCGTGGTAATAAATGATTACTATGTCTATGTAACATACCATGATATTTACATACTGCAAACATGTTAGTATTGTAGTAAATATACTAAAAGTGATAATACTCGTACTTGTGCTGTCTAGAAATGCTGTCTAGGTGGGCAGCACGCAAGGCTTAGGGTTTTAAGCTAATATCT
Organism: Enteromius afrohamiltoni; assembly: GCA_034779775.1. Lineage (NCBI taxonomy): Eukaryota > Metazoa > Chordata > Actinopteri > Cypriniformes > Cyprinidae > Enteromius > Enteromius afrohamiltoni. The sequence continues at coordinate 2,172,788 of JAUYWG010000001.1, forward strand.
ACGCATAAAATGATTACAGACATCTTTGTCATACATTTATCACAACTAAGGACCTCTACTGCAAGCACGATTGTTCTGTATTTCGCTTATTTTATCAGTTAATAACGGTATATGTCAGATTTAGCTTAAGCAAATACATCATATTCATAAAAGGAGGTGTGTTACGGTAACTGTACCACATTAGTAATACAAAACATCCCTCAATATACAGCCGCAAACAGTTAACGTTACTCACCCAGCTCTCAGGCGCGTTACTCAGTTTCTGCTTCTTACTCGAGTTACCAGATGTCTCCATCTTGAACCGGTGAATTTACACTTGGTGGATAAACAAATAAATAGTGCTATATATACTCCAAGGAGACGTTTTAATGGAGTGCCGGGTCCACTGTGTACGTACTGAAATTCAGAAGGAAGCGTAGAGGTTTACTGGCTGCGGCACGGGAAGTGATGGAGGCCCTGGCAAATCCCGCCTCTCACGCGTCAGTTCTCCGCCTAAGGCCATCTGATTGGTCGGAATGACATCAAAGCCGCTCGTGATTGGACAATTGAGAAGTCGTTCATATAGCCGTGGAAACCAAAGCAAACAAGCAGGTCAAGGGAGGGACTTGTTGGAAGACATGCAGGGGAAAAAATAGCGCAACCAATCATGTTCTGTTTAAGATTTTTGCTTCGTATAGAATAATGTGTTTATATTTAGGATAAACAAAACCAATTTTAGGTAACTTTTACACTGCTAATACATTTTTGTATGCTTGCATTTGACTTAAATTTAGTTTTTTTTATTAGTTGTGTTACTGTTTAATTGTGCATTGTTATTCATTGCATATTATAAATGATCATGTTGATATATATATATTAGAACTGTCAAAAGATTAATCAATTTAACACACACAAGGTATTTTTAGGTATGTATTTCACAATTCTCATGGTGTTTTGAAGGCACATTAATAACATAGTCCTGTGATGAAGCATATAAATCGGTCAGAAATGGCATTTGTAATTTGTAATGGCATAAAGTTAATGTCACTTGCAACGTACAGTGATTTTAAAAATGTATTTATTTATTTTTTATATCAAGAACATTCTTCATTTTGGTACAATTATATTAAAATAAAATTGTAAAAAAGTTATACAATACAATGATGTCCAACACTGTAAGAATCACCACCTCCACATTGACGCCAATAGTATAGAAATTTAATATGAACCCTATTTTGAGCATGCTAAAAGGAAGCAGTTAGCTATTGCCATGAAAATTTTAATTAGCATAAGAAGAAAATTAGTCTAGTGCTCTGCCCTGCACATTAAACACGGCGAGAAGAAACTGAACTTCCCTTGGTCCTCTGAGCGGCTACTCCCTGATAAGATCTGAGAAAGTTGTAAAACGAGGAACTTTCACTTTTGGACACCTGAATAGCTACCGCTATTGGCTTAACCACCACTGAACTTTTATTATTTTGCTTTCCCTGGTTGCCATTAGAGTAATCCCAAAGTCCTTTATGGACAGTTCTCATTGTAATTAGCACTTTCCCACACACCACCCTAGGTTGGCTATTAACAAAACCATGTATTCCCCCTGTATGTGGTCCAGAGACCACCCCATTCCTTTGAGAATTGGGGGGCAGCTTCCTCATGCGTAGATACAGCTTCACAGGTTTACCATAGTACACCCAGCACTGGTTTTTGGAAGGTTTTTTGGTGGTTGGCACTGGCTTAACCGTTTTTGGTACTTTATGCACTGTGGTTGTTTGTGGAGCAGGGCTGGGGAAAAGTCTGGCTGCCTCATATTCCACACAGTCACCGTCTCGCTCCTCATCCTTCGGCGTAACATTATAACCTTCTAGAAAAACAAAATCCTCGCGCTTCTGAAGCTCTGAGGACAATTGGGACAAAAATTCAGTGGTTCTGCCATTCACAATCATAACAAACTAGTGGAAATGTATGACACGTTTACATTAGAATGAAAGAATTTAGTATAAAATTCAGAATGGGATGTACTTACTGTGCAGATCTTTGTGGCAAATAACTTTTCTACCTGTGAAATAACACACTTGAATTTTAGATTGAAAAACCCTCAGAACTACTTCTGATTCATTTATAATTTTAGCATAAGTTTAGCTTCGAAATTAAGACTAAAGGAGGTCATTGATACAGTTAAGCCTTCAAATATTAATGTAAACAGGAGTTTCCAGAAACATACCTTCTGTATTACATGGCTGTGAGGTGAGAACAACCAGTGCAGTAAACAGTCCAAGAGCAATGGTAACATCCATGGCTGCAAATGAAGCAAAGATCCCATCAACGTGCCTTTTATAGGCCTATATTTTTGTGGAGCACCACAAATTGTGAAATCACCTAAGGCATTGACTAAATGACTTTATTTCTTAGGAAAAAATACATTTTAATTACGTCTAAATATCTTTTGAGACTTCATTCGTATGTGGCAGGAGTGATCACTGTTCTAACAGGTGTTAGGTGTTGATTTCAACACAGAGGAACAAGGATAAATAAGTTGGCAACCTGGATCTGGAGAAGTAGAGGCACTTTTATGTGGAGGTTAGGTAACCAAATGTTTCCACACATGGTAAATCCCAGGGTGGTCTTGAAATCAAAGAGGAACTGGCAGACAATGGAGAGACTTGGGTAAAAGTGTGACATGTGAAAATTCCAGAAACAGTTATTTCATATGAAAGATATTTACTTCAAACCCATTCTGATCATTATCAGAGAGATGTCTTTGGACTTGTCTGAGGCTGCAAATGACTCATGAATATCCCTTATGGCGGAATATTGTAGACTTGCCATGGTGTGCTAAATACCAAAAACACAATAGTTTTAATTGCATACTGAACAACTAACGCCTCTCATATTCCACACAGTTACAGTCACATGTGCATAGGACCAACAATTCAGTGCTTCACACATTTACTTTACACACCAATACCTAATGTATGCGTATAACTTTTTGTGAATTGTGTAAATATTAAGCTTTATGCAGCCAGTCACCCAGGTTTATGTTTTCTAGGCCTATATATCAGAAATAGCCTATAACAAGCAGTATGCCTACTTAGTGACAATTGTTTATACGCACACCACTGAAAGAAATTCATTTTAGAATAAAATGTGTTTTCACATTGATGATTTTAAGAGTAATAGTGCTTGGAATGTATATCCTTACAGTAAAATATAGTAATGTTTGTATATATTTACGATATTTAAAACTTCTGTGGGAATTAACCGACATACAGCAAAGATAAACGTCGCTAGAATTACTTTGTCAATACAACATCTCACTTACGTAGAAGTTTTTGGACTTTTTGATTGGTTCAACGAACTGTCATTCAGACTTCCTCATCCAATCCTAGCGAGGGGGCGACCTTTTGATCTTGTTGCCTGGCAGCAAGAGTAGCGAACAACAGCTACAATAAATCTGTTGTGAATTTGCGTCATTTTAAAAGAGATTAAAAATATATTTAACAAATGTATACTCACTCTTTTAGACCCAGTGATACAAATATAGGGCGATTATTTTAAAACGTAGTTTTTTAAAACGATTCACAAATTAATTTAAAGACGTGTCAACCATTTACAAAATTATGATTAGTGATTAATGTCTAATGTTTTAATGATTTTTGTGAGTGCCAGTGAGAGTGCGGTGGACAGGAAGGGAGGAGCCGCACTAAATAAGGGAAAAGTTGAAGTTTCCAGAGGTTGATGTCAGTGTAACTGGATTCCTCCAGTCTGGGAACAACTGGGTACAAGATGGCTGAGGGTGGACTGGAAAACTGCTTTTCCAAACTCTCTCAAAAGCTGGACTGAAGCCACTCAGACAAAAACATGCAAGTATAAACTATTCTGGTTTTCTCTTTTGCAGACAAATAACGCACATTTCTGCGGTTTTTGTTGTTGTGTGAAACTTTAACTCGGATTTCCTCGCGTATTTCTATTGCATAACTTCGTTGAAGTGTGTTTGTCGTTTTAAAAAGCTGAAACAATAACTAACAGTTATTCAATAACTCATTTGACGAAAAGCAAGTTGAATTTACGGCGTTGTTTTGAGTTTTGGCATCACTTTGCACAGCTTCCCAATAACCCGTCGTCCAAGAGCGACTAAAATTAAGGCTTTTGTTTATGTTAGGTTACTGTAAATGACACGATGAGCTCCAGTCGCGTCCGTCCTCAAGCACCGCAGGCCCAGGAGGCAACCGCATCCTCTCCGCCTTACGAAGGGATCGAGATGGAAAAAATGCATCATGAGGAAGTGGGCCTCGGAGTGCCCGAAGAGACCCCCTCTCCACCCACCTCCAGCTCCAGACAGGCATGGAGCCGGGATAACCCAGGGTTCGAGCCGGAGGAGGGGATGATGGAAGCGGACTGGCCTCCGTCGAGCCCCGGCCGGAGGTCTGTGTCCACGGCGTCCAGCAGCAGCATCAGTGCGCGGATCAACAGAGGACTGTATCCAACTCCAGCAGCACAAGAACACAGCAGCTGTGGGAAGAGGATACTGCAGAAAATGAGAGGTACACTGAAAATGTCCACACAAATGTCACCTCCAGTCATAAGGATTATTATTATTACACATAACACTAACTGAGATTCACACAACATCTGAGCTGTCAGGTTCTTAGCATTGCATATTACTATCATTAATTAAGTTTTGATATAATTATGGTAGGAAATTTACTAAATGGCTAATGGAACATGATCTTTAAGAAAAATATTATAATTTTGACCCGTATGTGTATAATTGGCTATTGTTACAAATATTTCTGTGTTACCTATGACTGGTTTTGTGCTCCGGGGTCACATATTAATAGCCTTGCAAGGTTGGGTTACGCTTTTGATAAAGTTGCCTTTTCATAAATGATCAAGATAATGTCTGAGTAAAATGTAAAAGGGGTCCTAGACCTATGCTTAACAAAAGCATCCTAAAACACAACATTTTTCACAGGAATAAACAATATTTAAAAATAAAACGGTTTATTACAATATTTGTTTATTCCTTGTAACTTCTAAGGAAACTCACTCTGCGATTTAAAAAACAATAGCCGTATTAATTATGACTTAATCTTAATTTGCAAGTAGGAAGTGATTATGATTTTGAGAACATGATTTTGTGAATTAGTGGAAGATTTATTTCTTGATCTTTTTCAGTGCTGTGGGACACCCGTCTTTTGGGTGAGAGCAACAGTAACAGAGAGATGTATCTGAAAACCGTCCTACGAGAAATGATCACCTACATCCTCTTTCTGGTCACCCTCTGCATATGTAAGTTGAATATCGGACAGTTGCATGCTTGATTATTTTAATATTTTTTTAAATGCATTTTACATTTACTTTGCTTACATAATAGTAATAAACCTAAAATATTAACCAGATTAAGAATCTGTTTAATTAGAGCATAAAACGTAATGATACTTAAAAAGTATAACAACTTAAATATGCACCTTCTGTATTTTATACAGTTTATACAATTTTAGGAGCATCTAAGCTCTCTCCAATATGCTCTACAAAAACAAACTTCTGTTTAAAACACATTATTTATATTTGTTTTAGTAACCTACGGAATGGTGAGCACCAACATGTACTACTACACCAAAGTCATGTCCCAGCTCTTCTTGGATACACAGCTGACAAGCGGAGAACCCACGACCTTCAAGACTCTTTCAACCATGGAGGACTTCTGGAAAGTAATTATTCCACTGACTTTAATGCTCTTTTACCGTATGGAAATGCATATTGCAGAACAGATGTTAAAGAAAACTTTATCTGTAGTTCACAGAAGGCCCTTTTCTTAATGGCATGTATTGGGAGTTGTGGTACAACAACAAGAGCCTCCCAGAAAACCAGAGTCTGATCTACTACGAGAACCTCCTGTTGGGCGTCCCACGTCTCCGGCAACTCAAAGTACGAAATGAGTCCTGTTCTGTCCATGAGGACCTGCGGGATGAGGTTTACGACTGCTACAGTATCTATTCTCCTGCCGACGAGGACAAGTCACCATTCGGACCAAAGAATGGCACAGCGTAAGTAAAAATGCACATATACTTTGAGTAATAAAATAGTGGCTAATCTTTGGTCTTAAACAGGTTTGTCATTCCATTTATTTGTCAGGTGGAGGTACTCAGATGAGAGCAAGCTGGGTGAGAGCAGCTACTGGGGTCAGGTGTCGACCTATAGTGGTGGAGGATTCTACCAGGACCTGTCGCGCACTCGAGAGAAGTCAGCCAATCAGCTGCAGGAGTTAAAAAACAACCTCTGGTTGGACCGTGGCACTAGAGCAGTGTTCCTGGACTTCTCCATCTACAATGGCAACGTTAACCTGTTTTGTATTGTCAGGTAATGAATTGAAGCTTTGTTACAAATTTTAAATCTGCATTTTTATGTAACAAAATATAGCTTAGCTTTAGCCTTCATGCTTTACTTTTCTTGACTCAGTATACAGTGTTTCCTCAAACATCTGTCACTGACTGGTTTGCTGTAGGTTACTGGTGGAGTTTCCAGCCACAGGGGGCGCTGTGACCTCGTGGCAGTTCCAGACGGTGCGTCTTATCCGCTATGTGTCCAGCTGGGACTACTTTGTGGGGATGTGTGAAGTGGCCTTCTGCTTCTTTGTGCTGTATTACCTGGTGGAAGAAGTTCTTGAGATCCGCCTGCATCGTTTGCGTTACTTCAAGAGCCTGTGGAACTGCTTGGATGTTCTCATTGTCGCAGTAGGTCAAAGTGCAAAGTTTGAGACGCGGCTCACTTCAGCCGATGTTGTTTGTGCTACCGACTATGACACTTTGGTCTTTGCTCATCCTTTTAATCACAGCTCAGCCTTCCAGCCATCATTATGAACATCTGCAGAACATCAGCGGTCAGTCACAGGCTTCACTTCCTGCTGGAGAACCACAGCACATACCCCAACTTTGAGCCGCTTGCTCGCCTTCAGGTTCACTTCAACAACCTGGCTGCCATCATCGTCTTCCTCTCTTGGGTGAAGGTAAGGTCTCGTCTTAATATCTGACACGCAAAAATGATTTTTGTTGTCATTTCAAAATAGGCATCTTGCTTTTCCCACAGCTTTTTAAGTTTATTAACTTTAACAAGACCATGAATCAGCTGTCCACCACCATGTCACGCTGTGCCAAGGACCTGATGGGCTTCGCTATTATGTTTTTCATCGTGTTCCTGGCCTACGCTCAGCTGGCGTATTTAGTGTTTGGAACTCAAGTCAACGACTTCAGCACCTTCCAGGCCTGCATGTGAGTTTTAGAGGCATCTATATAATAGGACTGGGATGATACACTGATGCAGAATCGATTAGTGAGATTTTCAGAATGCATCGCAATTCCTCTGCAATTGAGTTTTCAACAGCAGATGGTGCTCAAATCTAGTTTTTATCTGCACACAAGCACTCATGCATTTGGAGTCATGTAATTTCACCTCAGAATGCTTTTATAACACAAGATTAATGTAAACATGGCCTTGTAATTCGCATTAACCTTTGCAAATCTATACATTTTAATTCCCTTAAAGAGGATTTGCGACGAAAATCTCAGAAACAATGCTGGATCATTTCTCGGGTTTCACAATGCATCAGTGTATCGTCCCAGCCCTACCAAATCCCCCAAAATATACATAGCATAAAATATTATATGAATAATAATAATAATTAAAAAAACGTGACATTAAGTATTTGTTAGCTATTTTGAAAATTTTAAGGAATAGTTCACCATTTCTGATACGAGATTGAAGCTATCATGCATACATTCTAAAAATACGTTTTTTTTGTTTGTTTTTTTGAAATGAAAGTTTTTAGTTGAACTGTCCCTTAAATTTTGTTTTTAAAAATATTGAAATATTTGCTAAATATTATTAATGTTGGTAATTTGTTGGTGATCAGTTTCACACAGTTCCGGATCATTCTGGGAGATTTTGACTTCTCGGAAATCGAGCAGGCCGACGGTGTGTTGGGGCCGATTTACTTCACCACCTTTGTGTTCTTCATCTTCATGATTCTACTGGTAAATGCAACAAAAGGAACACAACATAAATCACATGAAATCAATCCTAAATGTAAAAATGTTCGTGTTTAACTGGGCATGTGGTTTTGCTCAGAATATGTTCTTGGCCATCATCAATGACACTTACTCTGAGGTGAAAGCTGACATGGCCCAGCAGAGGTCAGAGATGGAGATTACAGACCTCATCAAGAAGGGCTACAACAGAGCAATGGTCAAACTTAAGCTGAAGAAGACCTCCATCAATGACATCCCAGATAGTTTACACCAGGCTGCAGGCAAACTCAGCTTTGATGAGCTCCGGCAGGACCTCAGAGGGTGAGAAACATTAACCACCACTGTATGATACAAGTCAAAGCCTTGCAACTATCAGTCTGAATGTTTTACATGCATCTGTACAAAGAAAGGGCCATTCGGATGCTGAGATTGAAGCCATTTTTGCCAAGTATGACCTTGACGGGGATCAGGAACTGACCGAACACGAGCACCAGCAAATGAGAGATGACCTGGAGAAAGAGAGAGTGAGTGAAAAACTAATGCTACAGGATGTTGCACAATTAGTATTGTTTTTGTTTTCAATTAAGCAATTCGCATTCCATTCAAGGTACACATGTTAAGTTCTTGTTTTCTTTGGGAAGTGAACCCATGACCTTCTGAACACAGTTAATACATGTAAAATAAGGAAGCAAACTGCTGAGTTACACTGGAACGGATGCTTAGTTTTTCTTGAACACTTGCCAGGAGGACTTGGATCTAGAGCACAGTTCGCTGCCCAGGCCAGTGAGTGGGCGGAGCTTCTCGCGCAGCCAGGATGACTCTGAGGAGGACGATGATGAGGACAGCGGACACAGCTCTCGTCGCCGTGGCAGCAGCTCGGGGGGCGTGTCATACGAAGAGTTTCAAGTGTAAACTTCGCCTGTCACGTATTTTCACAATGTATTAAATGTTAGATCTCTAAATGAAAAGTGTTTTTTGCTTGTGGCCCATCAGGCTTGTGCGTCGAGTGGACCGCATGGAGCACTCCATCGGCAGCATCGTGTCAAAGATTGACGCTGTTATCGTTAAGTTAGAGGCCATGGAGAGAGCCAAGATGAAGAGGAGAGATGTTCTTGGACGGATCTTGGATGGAGTCATGGAGGTGATGATAAAGAAGTGCATTATGTAGTTTTGAACACATTATACACACCAGTCAAAGTCTCGATTAATTAAAATGATTATGCTTATTATTATTATCACTGTTGAAAAGCTTTTGCACCAGGACTGTGCTTATGATTCCCAAAAAATGCTTTCAAGATATTCAAGTAGGTTTTAAGACACAGATCTAGTCATTTTTATGTTTAATGGTGAATTACAACCAAATACAATTTACTTCTCACAGGATGAGAGGATGGGTCGAGATCCAGAGCTGCACCGAGAGCAAATGGACAGGCTGGTTAGAGACGAACTAGAGCGCTGGGAGTCTGATGACACCATGTCACAGGTGAGCCACCATCAGGCCACTCCCAGCATCCCATTTGCTCAGCTCCGCCCCCGCAGTTCCCGCTCGCCCTCCTCTCTGTCCAACGAGGGCCCAGATGGTGCGACCAGTGGAGCCGCCCACGTCTGAAGAGTTTTGATTGTAAAAACAGATCATGAAGTCCAGAATTTGTTCTACAGTGCCACGTCTGGTGCAGTGCACTGGGCAAAATTGACTTAAACAGTATTAAAGATCCGCCCCAAAGCCGCAGCAGTAGAGTTAAATAGTCCTGCCAAAGCTATTTATTTGGGTTTCTTTATATTAAAGTTAATGGGGCTTAATAATGCAAAAATGAAGATAAATGTTTTTTTATGCACCACATATTTGTTGTGCTAGTGAAACTAATTAGATTTTAAGGTCAGTCAGTGGCAGCTTAGCTTTAGTTTGCTTGTATTAACATGTATTAACCAGGTACGTTTAAATGCATTTCCAAACTGAGGTACATCTTAGCTACGATTACCTCTATTCCGTATATTATTTTCGCATCAAGCTATAACTAATTTACACTATGCATTGATCCCCAAATTTCTCCATAACCATTTTATTTTTATTACATTAGTAACAGCATCTAAGCAAAACAAAAAATTAGATCTACTGTATGTGAACCTTATAGTCACTAAAAACCACCTTGTCACCATTTGGTTATAAGTCATTGTAAAAATGGCTTGGAAAAGTATATCATAAGTGTATTTTATATCACATAATTTGTACTGCATCCTGCTAAGGTTAAATACACCGCTTACAGCGTGAACGAAATTCAGTATATATAAGATATGCATTATGCTTTCACTAACCTACTACTGTATTAAAGTCAATTTTAATCTTTAATGAAGAAACCAGATGGGAAGCTTACAGTAATGAATGTAATGAAGGAAATAATCAACAAGGATCAGTATGTTTATTAATATATGATGGAATGGAACAAATAGCCATTCATACACAAAAGTATACCTTATAATGCATCTCATAACTTTCAAACAATGAAGGCGGGCACACAATGTTTTATATACAGTATAAACGATGTATTTGGTAATGAGCTTTGGTGCAATTATGGTTTGCTTTGCATATTTTGCAGTTTACATCTCGTTTTAGCAAGTGTGGCATGTTTTGTTAAACATATATACTTAAATTTATTTGTAATAATTGTGATTTTTTAAAATCATTTTGATACGTTTTGCATTTTTAAACAAACTTCGATTTGGAGTGCATCTTGATTTCATGGGAAACCCATGTGTATTTGTCTTGAAGTAGGATTTACAGAGCATTTCATGATTCCCTAAATGTAAAGTGTACAGTTTCTGCACAAATAGCATCAACAAACTGCTGAAATAATTGTTTTCAGAGGTGGTCACTTGTGCCAAATGTGGCAGATGTGTTATGTGGGGTCGCTCAAACGAAATGGGTGTTTGTTGCTGCTAAAGAAGCAGAAATTATACACTTCTTTGAAAAGCTGACTAAAAAAAGACTTTTTTTCTCTGTGACTCTTTATTGGTACGCTGTAGTTTCCTTTGCAGTTTAATATGACAGTCATTCAAAATAAAATCCATTCAGACTCATCATGTGCTCATTATTTGGCTTGATCACGTCATAATGCAACTGTAAGATCTCTACAATAGGGACATTGTGTAGTTATCAGCAGAGTAGCAAAGTTTATAGCTTTTATCCGTGGTTTTAGCACAGCAAACAGTGTTCTTCAGTTCTCTCATGAATGTCTGCTGGCTGTGGATTAGGGCACATTATGACCAGTTACATGGATTATGAAGGAGCGAGTCGTAACAGGCCTGAGACTGAGGGAACAATGAAAGAGAGATGACAAAAGGTTTACATTTAAATTGATTAATAAACCAATTCTGTAAAGGTAACGTAATACAACCTCATGAAATACTCTCTTTTAGGATCTCTTTTTTTTTTTTACTGTAATATTCGGTTTAATAGTACACTAACCGGTCAACATGAAACATTCACAGCCCATTTTATTCCTCTGCTGCATTAGGTTTGAACAGAATAAGAAGTAAAGTAAATGCAAGGACACTTTGATTACCAGAAAATGAATTAACTGAATAACTATTAACAGCAAGACCAGTGTGTATGTGAAGGAAATAGTGCCAATTCTTTTGACTTTTACAGTCTTGAATTTGAGATGAAATCAGTATTGAAAGAAAGCACAACTATCCCATCTACATTCATTCTTTTTGTAAAGGAAAAAATATTATTGTAAGAATTGAGTGTGCTAATGCGTAATTATTCATAAAGCTAACATTAATCCGAACATTTATGAGAATTTAGGAATGAATCTGAGCTTGATGTAAGCGATGATGAGAAAAATCAAAGTCATGACTGCAAGGGCCATGTGGTTCTGCCATAAGCCCCAGGATGAGTAATCGATTCCTTGGAACGTCAGATGCTGTTCTCCTGTGCACCTGTAAAATATCATATTTATTACAGAATCATACACCAAAACGTTTGAATGAAATATTGGAAATAATGGAAAGTAATTCAGTAATTATGTCCTTAAAATAATTAGAAGGGTTGCAAAGGGGTAGAAAATATCTGGTTAATTTACTGGAACTGCACAAAAATTACTGAAAGACTTAAAAAAAAAAAATCCTATACATTTTCCCAAATTTCTGGAATGTTTACAAAATTGATTTTTTCTACTATACTAATTAATAAGATAAAGTGGCACTACTTGCATACCCACACATTTGTAAATATTGCGATCCCAAAATTATTAGGAGACTAGTAGTTCAAATTTCATATATAATCACTATATGCACGCATATAGTTTTTTACATACGTGAGGATGTGAGCAGTAGGGTTGCTCATCACGGCAGAGACATTCCCACAAAACTTCAGCCCCTCAAACTCATTTATCTCCAGTGCCTGTTCAAATAATTAGACATTCCTCAATAATCGTTTAAATATTATCTCAACAAAAAGTATATTAGATGTAGAGACAGAAACGGAAGTTCACACTTCGAGCCCATAGTGAGGGATGCTGAGGTACTTCAGCCAGGACAGCCAGTCCATGATGCTCTTCAGGTTAACCAGCAGACCAGAGAAGATCTGGACACACGTGCAAATCCAGTTAGAAGAACAGGCTTTCCCTGCAGTAAAAACACTTGTTCTGAGGCACGTGATTGTGTGAACTTGCCATCATGAAGATGAAGCTTATGGTCATGAAGATGTTGGCCACGGCCACCACTGTTTGGTCGGCTGAGATGGCCATGGTCATGGATGCAGCCGCACAAGAAACCAGAATCACTGTCAACATGAAGATGAAGAACGCTGCCGCTGTGGGCTTTAACCCTGCAAAATAAAGAGAACACAGCAAACACGCATCGCATCGCAACTCTTAAATTAATGTTTACAGAAAACTGGTGGATCTTGCGATTCAAGTAAGCTATTATGAAATGATGCACCGTTTCTTTAAGGTATGATCATTTACAACGTACCAATCATGAAATAAACAACGCAGGTGAAGAGTATGGTGGGGACTGTGCGCTGAGTGATGATGTCAGACAGGATCTTAGCCAGGAAGTAGACAGACACTCTGTAGTAGCCACTTGTGTATTCATGACTGCAAAAAATAAACGAGTAAATAACATGCTAGTTTCCACTGTAGAGAAATGCATCTGAACCTGCAAAATAAAAAGGTGTATACACAGAATGAATCAGAGAAACAATGCTAAAAAATAATGTTCATTATAAATAAAATGATATTTAAATAATGTATACAATTGTAAAATGCATGTAAAGTAGAATTATATTTTCATTAATTTGAATTATATATTGTAATAGACATTTTAACTATAATTAAGTAATTAAAATAGCAATATTAACATGTTGTGTAAGGTTTAAGGCTGAACCAAATGTAGATGCAGAACCAAAACTGCATCAAAGCAGCTTTTTGATATTAGGGACTGAGCTAGTTTTTTTTATGCAGCACTGCATTATTACAAATAACTTACAGACCACATGATATTTAAATATAAAATCATTCGCAATTACTTTATTATGAGCTTGATAAGTACACAGCACCCCAGCCTCTCTAAACGTCAAACAGGTGTTGAAGCACTTACATAAAGAGTTTGCGCTCAGCGATGAAGAGTTCGGCGGCTGAGAGTGTGCTGAAGCACTGGTTCGTCGTGATAAAGAACAAAACACCGAACCTGAAAAGAAAACGGTGACATTTGCATTGCTTGTTCTTCAACTTGTTTACTTTAAGAATTTTAAGTACAAATTACGTTCATCCAGTATAATGATTAACTCACCTGTTTTGTATGCCACTCTGGTCATCTTTGACTCCATAGAAGATTGCACCAACAATGGCAGCCATGAGGGTCGTGACAGCCAGCTGCCAAAATTAAAGACTGTAATTCAAGCAATGTGCTCAAAGTAACACGTGAACTTAGGAAATATACTAAGTAATAACTACTAGAAATAAAAATAAAAAAAACTAGTTAAAAAAATTGAACAACTTGGCATCCGCACATGGGAGTTTGATAATAATCTATTGACAGCTTATGAGTGTCTGAGAACGTGGTTCCCAGGGTAAAAAGCTGTGGATGATAAAGCACTCTTCCCTCCTGATGGTGAGGCGCCAGCACTTAACTAACTCCAGTCAGGTGATGGTCGGATAGACAGCATTCTGTTATTTTTCCACACTGCATGGTCAGAAATCATATCACTTCAGATCTACGAGGTGCCAAATCACCAAATCCGCTTAGCTTTGACTTCAAGAAATTAGTCGAAAGCCTCTAGGAGCAATCAGCTGTTAATAATTTGGAAATCGAGGGCTCCTCTGATGGTATTTGGTGGTTAATGAGCATCTAAGTCTCCAGAAAGTCTCTTTTGAGGAAAATCTGGAGCAGGATGGTGGTTGAGAGGGAGGGAATCTATCGAAACCATTAGGAAATACCTCTTTTTACTGTAATCATGCTTGAGTCTAATGAAAACATAAGGAATTATGGTCATACTTTATTTTATATAAGTCCAGTTCTCGCTATTACCAAACCACTCA
>JAUYWG010000001.1:2193469-2206812 GCA_034779775.1 Enteromius afrohamiltoni
ATGTTGTCATAGAAGTTCTTATGACGTCATAGGAGACACTTTTTAAATCCCTATGCTGTCATAGAAGTTCTTATGATGTCATAGAAGAACCTTTAAATTCCTATGTTGTCATAGAAGTTCTTATGATATCATAGAAGAACCTTTATAAATGTATATGTTGTCATAGAAGTTCTTATGTCATAGAAGAACCTTTATAAATGCATATGTTGTCATAGAAGCTCTTATGATGTCATAGATGAAACTTTAAATTCCTATGTTGTCATAGAAGTTCTTATGATATCATAGAAGAACCTTTAAATTCCTATGTTGTCATAGAAGTTCTTTTGACGTCATAGGAGACACTTTTTAAATCCCTATGTTGTCATAGAAGTTCTTATGATGTCATAGAAGAACCTTTAAATTCCTATGTTGTCATAGAAGTTCTTTTGACGTCATAGGAGACACTTTTTAAATCGTTTTTTAAATCTTTTTAAATTAAAAAGGGAATATTTTTATTATTCAGTACTTTCAGTATAGAATTTATGATAAAAAAAGGTTGTAAGAACATCAGAAGCTAAAAGATGTTGAAAAGTTCCAATGGAACCCAGTGAACATTCAACAAACTGAACAGAGTAAATAAGCGCTAGCCCTTTTTGCGTGATTTTGCATCTGCGTGATATTGACTCACTTGAGGTCCACCAGAATCTCTTTATGGACTGTTATCCTCCTGCAGATGGGTCCGCTCTTCTGCTCCACTCTATAACGGATGCTGTGGAAACTGACAGTAGCTCCATGTTGCTTCTTTATAAGCTCCATGGCAATGACATTTGACCCAGACATCCCATTTCTGCCCGTCTCCTCAGTGATTAGATCATGCTCAAAGACAGCATTATCGGTCATCTTCTGACGGGTTTTCTCTCTTTGAAGACATACACAATATGAAAAAGAGAATGTGCTTAATTTGCTTAATTAACTGCACAAGCTTCAATTTACAGTATTAGTACAACACACGTAAAACATTAGGGGGCAGTTTCCCGAACAGGGTTTAAGACTAGTCCTAGATTAAAATAAATGTTAAGAGCTGTCTAAACTGGAAAAAGCTTGCACCGAGATATCTTAAAATACATTATTGCCATTGTTTGGTCTTAAAATGCTCACCGATAATGCTTTTTTGTAGGACATGTTTCTAAATATTTTTAAATGTCCTAAATTAGCAAAGTTTTTATTTATTATTCTAATTTCTATCCGGAAAGCGGCCCTAGATGCTTACCTCTTCGCACTGCTGCACGTCTGGGGTTTAAGCTCTTCTCAGGAGTATCAGATGGGGAGAAAAAACCCTCAAATCTAACTGTGCTTGAGGCAGTGAAGCTGAGATCTTATATAGATGGAGCGGAGGGAGGGATCTAGGCACAGGATTCAGGGTTTAAACCTCCATTGGACATTTTTCTGTATCACATTTATATTGCTGGAACACATGTTTAATAATGAAATAAAGAAAGATCTGTTGATATGAGCCTTTTGATGACCCCTTGAATATAATATAAAGTAGGTCAGACAACAAATAAACAGGCAAAAATAAATCATGTTTATCCAACTGATGTGAAACTTTATTCACAGCTGCATTATACTTCACAATTATCTGCACATCAATAAAGCAAAGTTAGGTCCATATATATAGAGAGAGAGAGAGCAGGAAAGATTGCAGTTGTGTTACAGATTGTTCTGGGCAAGATCCATGCACAGTTGCATTAACACTGAATATGATACAATCTGACAGAAACATTAATCGAAGAACAGTTGTGTTGAGAAAAAGTGTGTGCTTTTGGACCTTAAAGGGGAAGACACTGAAGGAAAAAAACTTAAGAAGTCTAAAATGAGAGCAAATGCTGAATGAGAATGATGAGAAATAATGCAGAAATCAAAAAACAGCATCAAAACGACTTGTTGAGGTCACATGTGTATGGCTCTACAAATAAAAATCACTAGAAATCATGACAGAAGCCTTTCCAATTAAAAGCTTTAGGTTTTAAAGTTAGAGCAGAATGCCTGCAATTACAGTCATATCAGTGGATGAATGAATGACACTTCACATTTCTGCTATAGGAGACTTAGAAGAAAAGATGTATTTAAATATAACATACAATCACATATACCATAGAGTTAGCTGTCCATCATGTATATTACATAAATAACATAAAATCAATATCTGGGATTTGCTCTATGCATCGTAGATAATACCACTGAACTGTACAATCTGAACAAAAATAGTGTCTAGTAACACTAAACAAGCACAAATCAGTTTAAAACTTCAGTTATAAATCTAAAGTTGAGTTCCTTACCAGAACGACTCAAGCACGTGATGTTTATGGAAAAGGCACAGAAAAATCATTGATTCGTTTGCAAAATGGTGCTTAAGTTAGGTTTCAAATTCACTTCGAGCTGCTTTGAAATTGCTGGTTGTTAGGCTGGAAGAAAAGCATGAATGAATATTCACACTATGAATAGTTCTAGAAATATGTGCACAAGGAATAGGAGTCCAAACGTACGTACAGTGGTCTAACTCTGTTTATATGGGCTTAGAAATGTGCACAGCCATCAGACAAAGACTGCAGACCACCGAAATGTGCTTCTGTGTGTCGTTTAATGCTCCAAAACTAGAGTTATGAAGATTATAAAAATATGGAACCTCCCAAAACCTGAAAGTGCTTAAAATTCCCGTTCTGGAAATGAAATGAGATTCACAATAACAGTACGGTGAGTAATTGTTGATTACACTATAGCACACTATTCTGAAGTATAGTATCGAAAAGTGAAAGTGAAAACCAGAACTGAGGTAAACAAATGAAGGATAGCACCACAGGTTAGGAGCTAAAAGTGGGAAAGAACCATTTTCAAGACGAGGATAAACAGGTAACTTTAACTCCAGTGGTTCAGACGACCACTTCTCGAAGCAAAAGAGCTCTGTATCATTCTGTTGAGTCAATGTGAACTCCAAAACCACGTTAAATGTGGGTTCTGGCTGTAATGGTCTTTTTTGAGGTGATCCTCTCAGGATGGATTAGGGTAATATTGCACATTGGTAAATTCAGACTAGGGAGTCACTTCTGTGTAACCATCATTGTCTTATTTTTTGCTTAGGCCCAGCGGCCACTGGAGACGAAACTGCGACTGAAGGAGAAGCTCACGTCAGAGCTTGTGTGTTTGCCCCAGGCACCGAATGGCACCACAATGATAGTGCTGTTGTCCTCAGATCCGTATTGAAGTGCCTGAGAGGGACAGAGAATACAGGACAAATTAAGGGACAAGGAAAAAAACATGTTAAGTTATTATGCAAATGTTTAACCCTGACGCATTCCCTATAAAAGACAAGAACCTTACAAAATGGTAACAGTAATAATTTCACAGTATATAGTTATTTTTGCTGGACATTCAAAATAGTCAGTTTTATTTGTTTCCTTTTTGTAAACTATCTACTAAATCAGCACTTTACAAAAAAATAGGGTAGGGGTGTGGTGTTTGATTCTATGACTTACCTGCTCTGATATGCGTTGCGCGGCCTCTTTAGGGTCATTACATTGGTTAATGATGTCGCAGATCTCCTGACTGTTCATGATGAAGTTAATGCCATCAGTGGTGAGAGCCAGAAAGGAGTCATGGACGTGATGCAACTGATGATACAGGAAGACTTAAATCAATACAACTTAAAATATAAACTGTATTTAAATAATTTTCAACATAATTATTTTAAAAAAATATATTATATGTAAAATAAATATATATATATTTATTCAGAAGTACTCAATGTAAAATTGTATGCATACATATTAGGGCTTACATATTATAAGTTGATGATTATTATTTCTTTTAATCCAATTAATTTGTCTGAAGAAAGTTTGTAATCAGGCTGTTTTGGGTCAACATTGACTTCCATAGTAAGAAAAAAAATACTATGGAAGTCAGTGGTGACCCAAAATTGCCTGATTACAAACTTCCTTCAAAATACCTTCCTTTGTGTTCGGCAGAACAAAGAAATTCATTAAGATTTGAAACTACAAATGTATTATTTGTATCGACGTTATTTCTATCTTTCGCTGTAGCAAAATATCAATTTACATTTCCAAACCATATTTTTGTCATTAATTGTAATAATGCTGTGAGATTGTTGTCTGCACAAGGAGTCTGACAACAGCCAGTGCTCCACACAGAGATCTGATCATCATCCAGTCTGTCTGGAGTCACATGAAGTAACAGAACAAACTGAGACAGACTCAATCCAAAGGAACTGTGGCAACATCTTCAAGGTGAAGAAAAAACACCTACCTGGAAAACTACAGAGTTTTCAAAGTTTCAAAAGACACTTGTGTAAAAATGCTGTAAAACGAGAATGCTTTCAAAAATAATGCCATAAATAGAATTTATTAATTAAATTCTATTAACAATATTTGGTATAACAGCTTTTGGTAAAACAGCTTCTGTTCCGTGGTACATAGTTTTTCAGGTAGCTTTCCAGGTAGGTTTTTTTCCTCATCTTGGAGACGTTGCCACAGTCCTTCTGGATTGAGTCCGTCTCAGTTTGTTTGTTCGTTATGCCAACGTTTGGCATAAAGGTAGATATAACAGACTTAAAACCTTTTTTTTTGGTTGTTGTTGGTGAAATTACTAGTGGCACAGTACTGTATATTATATGAATGTAATTTTGAATATGGGAAAGTAAATATAAAAGAAAAAGTTCTCACTGAAACTCTCTTAGTCTCTGGTTCTGCGATGACACCTGACGCTTTGAGGTCGAAATCTCCAATGCTGCGTGTCATGGCCAGTCTGCCATTGACATGAGGCTGACCCAAACTGTTCCACGTAATACAACCGCCGGACTTCCGTATCCTTCAGAAACAAACACATGGTGATCAAAACACATGCGCTCTGCAATGCCATGTCTCAGTCTGCTCAGAGCAGTTAGTGTACCTCTCTTTTTCATCCTTTCTCTCTGGGGTGTGATCCACAGTGAGTTTGAGGGCTTTGCCTTTGCGGCACAGCATGGCTCGGCTATCACCCACACTGGCCACCACCAGTTCGATCCCGTCTCTCAGCAGGGCCACAGTGGCCGTGGTCCCTGCACTCAAAAGAGAAGCTGTAACACAGCAGAGAGCGAAGGCAGAATGGTTAGTTTGTGATGCGTTGAAGATAAAAGAAACAATATAACACGAAATGCAGAGTTTGCATCTGTTTTAGCACAATCACACACAGGAACTAAACAGCTATTTACTCTTGGTCCTGTTCTTAGATTTGCACGTAACACTAAAGCACTATACTACACAATACTGTGCATTTCTACAAGATAAGTACACATTGCTTTGGTAATCAAGCGTCTGATAAAAACAATTGGGAACTGAAACAAGAAAAGGGAGTTTTCAAAAGAGATAATGTACTTGAGTGGTCAAGGCAAGCAGGTAGCATTGTGCCTTTTTGACCTGCTAAGGCACACAGGACACATGTTAGAAAGTAAACCATCATTTAAGCAAAACATTATGCTTAGCATAGAAAAAAAAGCATTAAAGCAATTGATTTTAAGAGGTACATCTCTTTTTAGTAAATATGATTTCTTCACTGAAAATGACTCCCACTGTAAATATTCTACATGTGCTTTTCTCTGACATCATATAAAACTAGAGTTATCCATACACAAATTAAAAACAAGCTTTGAACACAACAACTAATCAATTATTTTCCAGCAACCAACACATGTGAAGAAGGCAGAGCACAGTAAAGAGAGATAAAGAGAAAGATAGAAAGGAAAAAAAGAGAGAAAGGTCAGGAACCTTCCAAAAGTCCACGCAAGGACCCGCTGGAGCAATCTAACCCTCCGGCCTCCATAAAGGTACCGCAGAGCTGCAGCTCTTATAGGGGTAAGCTGGGTCCACGGCTGTTGTAAATATAACACGCACACACACAGGGCAAGATTGGACATGTCACGCTGCAGGCCACACTAGCGGGCCGCACACTACATGAATATGATGGACCTAGTGTAATGGTATTTATTCTATCATAACAGCATTTAATATACTTATCAACAAAGATGAATCTAAAAAAAATTAAGAAAACTATGCGTTAATATTGCATACTAAAGGTGGGAATCAAAGGTCCTCTTTGATACTCTTTCAATTCAAGATGATGCTATAATAACATTTTTTCAGCACTGGCATTAGCTACAGTCTGCCATCTGTTAAGATGGACATAAATGGGATAAATGAGAGTTTTCAGCCCTAAAACACGAACAAAAAAACCTGAAAAATTCCTGTTTGTTACATCAACTGTCCAGTTGCAAGAAGAGTAACAGAGCAAGCCTTTTCACTAAAATATAAATTTTGATTTATATATTCGTTTCATCTCATATTTGTTTAGCAAATCATTTAATAAACAAATACCTTATTAATTTATAATTTAATAATAATATTTTTTTAAACAAAAATACTATATATATATATATATATATATATATAGTATTATTATTATTATTATAATAATAATAGCAAAAATTATATTAATAGTATTATTTTATCTGCCATTTATATATTTATTTGTAATTTTTAACCCACCTCTAGTATACACAAGCATGTAAGTGCTATCTATTTTGGGATGGACGCATTTTACAGAGCCAAAGAGAAATCTGTGAATAATTACTACAAGACTACACAGGTCTTCACTGCTCTGTATTATTGTCAAAATCATGCATTGTCATGTTCTGTTCACAAATTTCCATTTGGTTCTGTTACATATTTACCTGATGCATCAAAGCAATACTTATTCAAGACTCTAAAACAACAGCTGAGAGACTAAGCAGTAACTTTTCGCCAAATCAGTAAAATAACACCTACCATCCGCACTGAAGTGAAGATGCCTTGATAACGCTTTGTCCACCTCAAGAAACGCTTTGGTTAAAACTAATTCCAAGTTATCCTCCTCCTCTGCTATGTCTCTGAAACACAAATAATGCTGTGAAAACACTTGTTTTCTAATAAACTTGGTTACAAGTGTATACCACTGATCCTTACTTAATATGCTTCTCCATGTTTCTGTGGCAGAAATCAGCAGCCTCTGCACCTCCGTGCCCATCAAACACTGCAAAGTACATGATGTTGTCGGTCATCTGCGATAGCAGATAGCGGTCTTCGTTCTCCTTCCGCTGGCCAATCTGGGATGCGCAGCCCACTTTAGACAGGCTAACTTTGGGGATAGGTTTACCATATCGAATACTCGACGGAAGCAAGATGGGCTCATCAATGCGGTTGTCCCAGATCCCAAAGGAGTCCCAGGTAGTTGGACGGCCACTGCTGTCCGGATCAAAGCGAGAGTTGCTGCACCGAGGGGATGATGGCGTGTGTAGAGCTCGTTTGGGGTCTTCTTGGTGACTGCCTGTTAGGCCGAGGGCAGCCCTGCGGCAGACACGGGACCCGCTGAGCGTGGCATAGCGCACGAGAAGAGCCACTGACATACTCAGTGGCAGGATACCAAACTTTCTGAACAGGCAGGAAGTCTGAAACAAACGGCCCTTAAATATGCTTCAGAAATCAGTGCAGAACGTGGGTACACTGGGATCTGTAAATATTCAGTCTTGACCAGGAGTGCTCTGAAAAACAAGGAAAGGAACAAATTAATGACTTCCACGGAGGCTTGTTAATCCCTAGAGTGCACATACTATGCAACCTGAAGCACGTAGGTTTCAGCTGTCTCAAAACATATCAAGATGGCTACACAACACGTTTTAGTCACCTATGCTTTCAAAAAAAGCTACTTAGTAGGTAGTCAGCTCACTGGGTTTTAAAACACAGCCTTTGTTTGAACACCAATAATACGCTTGCAGCCCCTCCCACTGAAGTGAACATGAGACATATGTATATAATACATGTCTAAGAAAAGCTGCATAGGTAGTCAGCTGGTTAGGTTATAAGACAGCCTTTGTTTAAACACTAGACAGTTTACTGCCTTTCTCAATGGAGGCATTCAATTACACATTATACACAACAGTGCCCCACCCCCTATTTAATTCATACTGCAATTCGTACACTATAACCTACAAAAACAACATAAACACAGTCATTTCTAATGAGAATAACCAAATTATAGATAAGTTACATGGGAGAAGAATCAACAAGTTAAATATGAACAGGCGGTAAATAAACATGACGCAACACTCCGCTAATATAACAACAAGCTAGCAAAACCTTCAAACCACTCTTCATGCGAGTTTTAAACAAAACCTATAACGACAAATAGCTGAAACAGATATACATTATACAATAAGCGCATTTGTGAGCGCAAACATTCATAACAACAAGCAAAATGGAGATGAATCCTCGAGCTTTCGGCGCTGCTAGCAAACGGATTTCGCCACAGCGAACCGCGAATTTCTAGTGTTATACTTGTTACTTACCTATTTTACTTATATGGTAATAATGATATCTGGTATGTATTTGTTTGACTTAACGGGTTAATATATATGTAACATCGTACTGTAGACTCTCAGCGTCGTTTTTTCTTGGCTGCACACAAGGCGCCTAGGAAGGAACATAATGTGAGCCAATCAGATCCCTCCATTTCGTCGGTGGGGTTCAATCAGTTGATTGGCCAGACAATGTGATTGACGTGGATATAAACCAATGAGTTACGAGAAGCTTTAGTAGGCGTTTTGAAGTTTGTTTACGTGCATTTATAAAATGTATTAATACTTAAATACTTAATACTGAATGTAATCATACAGAAAAATTTACAAGTTTGCATAAAAACACCGAAAAGAGCTGTTCTTGTATGGAAAACATGAAAGTGAATTGTGACTTCTGTTTTTCATTCCCTCGTATTTATTTTACCTAACGTCACATTTATGATCTGTGGAAGAATTGAAAGTCATTATGGAAAGGTTGTCCTATCTCACAGATAAAAGCTTTTTTTCTTTCACTCAGTGTTAAAAACAACAAACACAGAGGAGAAGATTCGATACTTTCATTTCGTGGGAAGTAAGTATTGTAAGTGAGTATCGTTTAGCCTGAAACCAGCCTTCCCTGTTTTTGTTTGCACGTTTGTTATGAGTGTGAAGGACTCTTCCGGGCTTCTCCTGCATCAGCTGTGATCATGTTGTGTTTTTGGGGAGCGCAGGTCAGAGAGGGTTTGGGGCTGGTAAAGCCTGACCAAGTCCAGCATGGTAAATGTGGAATACGATCTGTGTGTCCGAAATCAAATGTTCAGGACATCTCAGCTGGAAGGAGTTTTGCTGGATTTATCCGGGATGGGAAGGTCTCGGTCCTGAGACTGCGCAGTGAAGACTCTGATCAAGATGGAAAACTAAGTATGATGCTCTAAATGACACTTTATGTTATAATAGAAAGCTATTAATTTAAGATATTTATATTTGAGGGTACATGATCTACTGATATTGTATCTGATCTGATTAAAAATATATATTTACAACAGAGGAATTAAAGCTAAAGGATCAGACAATCAGACTGATTGTTTGTGGAGGAGATGGTGCAGTTCTTCTTTCTTATGGAGGAAATGTTGTCATTATGGACAAATCTACTGTGTGCAGGTCTGTTTAGTAGGCATAACAGCATAAATGATGGTAAATAAATAAATAAATTACAAACTGTCTTGTCTCTGCAGGCCTCTCAGAGGTCTGGATAACAGGCAGGTGATTCAGATCGCATGTGGAGACCATCATTCAATGGCACTAACCAACGGTATTCACATCTATTTCATCTAACATTATGCTTTTATCTTTTGACATCTCATGATTGACTGAGCTTTGGGTGTAGATGTTCAGATCTGCTGCTCTTTCAGATGGTCAGGTGTTTGTTTGGGGTGAGAACTCTCACGGTCAGCTGGGTTTGAGGAAAGATCATCCCGGCTCTTCGTCTCCTCAACATGTTCAGAGTCTGAGTGGGATCCCGCTGGCTCAGATCAGCGCTGGAGGAGACCACAGCTTTGTGTTGTCTCTCTCTGGAGTGGTGTTTGGATGGGGGAAGAACTCTGCTGGACAGCTGGGCCTCGGAGACACCGCAGGTATGATTTCTTCATGGTAAAGCTAAATCATTAGCAGTATAAAACTACACACTGTATAAGTTTACTAAATTTGTGCTATACTGTGCCAAATATATTTCAAAACTTAAATATGATGTGTTGGGAAGTGACAAACATATTGTTTTTCTACCACAGACAGACACGTCCCAACGGTTGTAAGCAGTCTGAACCAGAAGAAAACGGTGTCCATCTCATGTGGAGGAGAACACACTGCCACTTTATCAAAGGTACTATGCTCAGTTGATTTTCAGTTGCATTCGCATCAAAGCAAGCTGGATAGAAAATAAGTAGTAAATGTTTCAGGGCGGTACAGTGTTCACATTTGGATCGGGAGGATGTGGTCAGCTTGGACACAACTCACTTAGAGATGAGCATCATCCGCGGGTGGTTGCTGAACTCTGGGGGTCTGAAGTGTCACAGGTCACATGTGGGAGGTAAAGACATGATGATCATAAGCTTTATTAGCAATCAAAGAATAGTCCTTAGCTCTCAAACAAAATTCCTTATATTGTAAACATGATGTTTGTGTTCTGCTCAGTAATTAAGCCTTCAATTGTTTTTTTAAAAGACATCACACTCTTGTATCAATCGCATCGTCAAAGCGGATCTACTCATTTGGAAGTTGGATGCAAGGGAAGCTGGAAAATGCCAAAATGATCAAGAAGTTTGTGCCTTTCCCTGTGGCGCTGCCAAAACGTAATTAAACATCAGTAACAATAATACCAGACAAACTCAAACTAGGGATGTGGGATAACGAGCACGACGCATCTGAACATAGAGACAGGGGGAATTAAAACAACAGCAAACAGTCTGAATATAGTATTCATGATGATGCTCAGAGATCTAAATTAAATATTTGTTGCACACAGAATGTAATCAAGAATATACGATTGAAAAACTCGTCGCTGGAGAGAATCATTCCTTTGCCTTGTTTTTCAAAGTAAGACATGGCAGTTTTTTATAAGTTTATTAAATTATTTAATTGCTGCCCTGTGATTAATTATGTTTTGTTGTTGTCGGAACTTAAGAATGAATCTGCAATGTCTAGGCCCAATCGTAGAAGAGGGATTGTGACATTAAACGAGAGAATGATTGACCGCTGGGTGTCTGAAAGAGAGTCGTGGCAGGTGGTAAAGAGGTACTTGACTCTGTTTAATAGACAGAGCTTCTTCATTCATGTGTATTATGTCCACATCACCCTTAAAATATATTGTCAAACTGTTTGTTAGCCTGAGTTTTGCTAAAGGATTCAGCAAATAGATTTGACTTACAAGTAAAGTATGTTAAAAGTCTTACTAGTATTTAATGTTGTGGTCTTTAATTTATATATATATATATATATATATATATATAATTTACATTTTTAATATTATACCTGAATTAAATTTACAGGGAGATAACAAAAGTGTTCTCCTCTGTCTCCTGTTTGAATGGAAGTTTTCTGAAAGCAAGGTAACTCAGATGTAGATTTATCTAGCAATTTATGAAGCCAAAATGAATCTGCTGAAAGCATCACCAATATATGTTGATTTTTGGTTTTGCAGTCATGATGAACAGAATTTTGAGCTGGCTGAAAAAGCTTTTACAAAGTTATTAGGGAATGAAAAGGTGATATCAAAGGTAATAGTAAATCCAAAATATTCATTGTATACGTACAATAACATTTAATACGACTTAAAGGTGCTGAAAGGGGTTTCTGTGTAGACTGAGAGAACTAAACTGTATACAAGCTGATATTCGTTTTATTTGTGTATCACAGGTAGTAATGGTGGTTAAACTGATGCTGTGTTCTCTGAAGCCAAATCCAGTTGGTGAGGAATCACTGAGAGTTTATCTTCTCCTCCCTGAGCTCATCGTACGTCTCCAGAAACAACAAAGAACCGAACTCACTGAAGCTCTGGCCTCCAAAATCTATCACCTGGATCCTGATGCTCAAAAGGTGTTAGGTAAAGCTGAAGATCTTTCTTCAGCTTTTTGGCTTTGTTGCATTTGTCTAAATATTTTTATGTTATACTTTCAGAAAAGTACTGGTCCAAACTGCCTGATGGTCACCTTAAAAACTTGGTGAAGTTATTTCGTAAAGCATCTGCTGAGCTGATTGGCCAGAGTTCCTGTGGTGAAAGGGATCCGAATATACAACACTTGGAGATGTACTTGGAGGTCCTTCAGATTATCTATCAGGTGACTTATTAAATATTAGGTCAAAGGTGTATTTTAATCTATCACTGTATAATAGTTGTTTATGTTTTGTTGTGAAGGTCTGCTGCCGTGCCAACAGAGACATCCCCAACAGGGACTACATCATCCATGAGATCAGTGAGCTACTAGATATGGTAAGAACAAAAGCAATTCTGCTGCATCAATGGCTGTAAGCCACCATGCAATACCTGGAAGAGTGCAGTGACTTTGATGGTGTAGCTTTGAAAAGTTTCTACTTTGGGGTATTTAAGACTTCTAACATAATGCATATGAATATTTTCTAGAAATTTGCTTTTTTGTTCAGTGACTACATTTCTCCCTTTCTTTCAGAGTACTATCAAAATATTATGCAAGTACCCTTTTGCCGCTGATACTGCATCTAAATGTAGAATGTTTTGTGTAAGTAACATATGCCATGCTAATTTGAGGGTACGTTTACACGACAGTGATGTACTGAAGGTGAAGGTGTTTTTGCAAAGTTTTGCATACAGACAATCAACATCATTGGCAAAAAAACCCTCTTTCACACAGATCTGAAAACACTGTATTATACACGCCAGGCCAGTTTTTCACAAAATTACACAGAGTATTATAGTACACAGAGACATTATTGTTTGCAATTTAAAACCTGTTCACAAGAGTTTGCATTTTTACACCCACAAAATGCTACTGCTGTGAATGGCCCAAAAAATATATATTTTTTTAATCTCAAAATTCATCATCTTCATTAGTTTTAGAAAACAGCGTCGTGTAAACACCCTGCGGATCTAATAGTTTTATGCAAATACCTAGTTAACATTATTGTAATTTTTTTAAGTCCCTGCGGGATGAATGGATAAACGTATTCACACCCAACGTGCTGCACATAAACAGGGAGTCATTGTTGACGGACACACTTGAGTATCTCAGACAAAACAACCTCTCGTTTTCCCCGCTATTGAAGGTAAATGGAAAATTCACAAGCTAAACATTTGAAATATCTGATATGCCATTTTACCCTTCTGTAAGTATAAAAAAATGTCTCCTGTGCAGGTGGTGTTCATTGGGGAGAATGGAATAGATATGAGGGGTTTATCAGCAGAATTCTTCTCCCTACT
>JAUYWG010000001.1:2221074-2235975 GCA_034779775.1 Enteromius afrohamiltoni
CCGTACGAATTAGTACGAATTGATCGTGAGACTGTGTTGGCGCAGACGGTGGCTAATTCATACAACCTCACTCGTACTAATTCATACTGTTTCTTCTAAAACGTACGTATTTTATGAGTTGCCAGTTCATATGGATTTGTACAAATGACCTAAACCTACCCGTCACGGGGTTTTAGACAAATCATACAAAAATCATATGAGTGCGGCCGTACGAATTAGTACGAATTGATCGTGAGACTGTGTTGGCGCAGACGGTGGCTAATTCATACAACCTCACTCGTACGAATTCATAGTATTTCTTCTAAATCATACGTATTTTACGAGTTGCCAATTCGTATGGATTTGTACGAATGACCTAAACCTAAACCCACCCGTCACGGGGTTTTAGACAAATCGTACAAAAATCATATGAGTGCGGCCGTACGAATTAGTACGAATTGATCGTGAGACTGTGTTGGCGCAGACAGTGGCTAATTGGTACAACCTCACTCGTACGAATTCATACTATTTCTTCTAAATCATACGTATTTTATGAGTTGCCAATTCGTATGGATTTGTACGAATGACCTAAACCTACCCGTCACTGGGTTTTAGACTAAACGTACAAAATCATATGAGTGCGGCTGTACGAATTAGTAAGAATTGATCGTGAGACTGTGTTGGCGCAGACGGTGGCTAATTCGAACAACCTCACTCGTACGAATTCATACTATTTCTTCAATATCATGCGTATTTTACGAGTTGCCAATTCGTATGGATTTGTACATATGACCTAAACCTAACCCCGCACCTAAACCTACCCGTCACAGGGTTTTAGACAAATCATACAAAAATCATACGAGTGCGGCCGTACGAATTAGTACGAATTGATCGTGAGACTGTGTTGGCGCAGACGGCTAATTCATACAACCTCACTCATACGAATTGCTGACGCAAACAGCACAGATGTATTAATTCGTAAAACTTCTTCCTACGACTTATTAATTTGTGGCTACTGACCATTTTTCATTCACTTTTCTCGAGAAAATATATGATTTAACTTAAATGCAGGAACACTTTAAGTGACTTTAATGTCTTTTTTTGTGATTGTCTCCCAGGAAGGAGTTTGTTCAGGCGTATTTACAGTATGTGTTCAGTGATGCCGTACAGGAGCAATATTCGGCCTTCTCCAGCGGTTTCCTGAAGGTCTGTGGTGGGGAGATTCTCTCTCTCTTCCAGCCCTCTGAGCTCATGGCCATGGTGGTGGGCAACAACAACTACAACTGGGAGGAGATGGAGAAGGTAGGACACAATTCACACAGCTGTGCTTTAGTTTTAAGATGCACTGTTAATGCCCTCTGTTGCATTTCTTTTTTTCTTTTTTCTCCTAGAATGCCTCCTACAAGGGCGAGTTCTCTGCATCACACCCAACAGTTAAGATGTTTTGGGAGGTGTTTCATGAGTTTCCATTGGAGAAGAAGAAACAGTTTTTATGTAAGTGGGAGTCAACACTGTAATGGTTGGTACTATTGTATACATTATATCAAACTACTATTGTATACATTATATCGTCTTAATATAGAGCTAGTAAAGACCTGTTCAAACCAGAAGTGGAATGATATATAGTGCCATCCTCTTTGTACTGCAGAAGAGAGAACGAAGAAATCCAAACACTGCTTGAAGTTTGCAAACAAACAACTGTAAAAACAGCTGACCTGTAGGTTTGGATGGATCCATTAGTAGCAGCCATGCTTACTATGGCTCTTCTAAACAAGATATTTCTAAATTTGGTTTTGGCTGTAAAAACAGATTTTGAACAAACAAAACAGGGCATGTGACCCTAGTGCTTAATTTGTTGGTCAGTAAAGTTTTGTCCAATGTTGTTTTATTAATATTTAGAATTTTATTTTTTATGTATTTTTTTTATTTTTTTTTATTTTAGCTTTTTTATATTTATATTAAATTTTAGTTTTAGTTCAGTTAAATTCTTATTTAAATTCTAGTAATTTTAGTGCTTCAGCCAAAAATGTATTTCATTTCGTTGCCATTTAAACATTTCTTATTTTTGTATATAATTATATATAAATTATATATTTGAATTTATTAATAGTCTTTGCTTCAGTTAACAATAATAGCCTTGGTTTTGTCACCATATGAAGGAAAAAGAAGATATTGTACATAGAAGTATTTGTTGGTCATTTTTATAGGGCTCTCAAAAAATAAAATGGCTGTTTCTGTAAAATTGGAAATGTATAACATGATGTGCTGTCACGTTTACCATTGCTCATTGTAAACATCTAGTCAATGTAAAAGGTATTCACAAAATCAGGAATTTCACATAAGGCAGAAACATTCCCCCTTGCAGATTCTGCACCAACACCAAGCTTTTCACAGAATGCTCCTTGCTTTGATATGCTGCAGAGTTGCCAGGCTTACTGAACAAAACCACCCCAATTGCTGTTTAAAACTAGCCCAGTCATGTTTTTTTCCATTTTATTTTTCCCGGGGGTCGGGGGTTGCCTCCGTCGAAATAAAGTCCTGGAGGGTGGGAATTGCTTTAACTCTCTTGCTACAAAACAGTCCGAGGCAACAGTGTAAAAGTAGCCTAGTAGAGACTTGGCAACATTGTAAGCTGTGACTTCTGCTTGTGTGCATAATTATACTATATGACTATAGACGTTTTTTTTTTTGTTAATGCAACTGCTACCAAATAAATGCTTTTGTCTTCCTGCAGTGTTTTTGACAGGCAGTGACCGCATCCCCATCCACGGCATGGCCAGTCTACGCATCGTCATCCAATCCACTGCTGCAGAAGAGCACTACCTTCCTGTGGCCCACACCTGCTATAACATGCTGGACATGCCCTGCTACCAGACCAAAGAGACCCTGCGGCACCGGCTCACGCAAGCCGTGGAGCAGTACGAGGGCTTCAGTCTGGTCTGAAAGGGATCTACAGGGGTCGCTTTCTGTATGCCGACACTGCACTTTAAACCTGTGGAGAAATGGAAACGAACGCTGCTCTTGCATTTATTTTACCACAGACGAGCACATCCTGAGTCTCATATGAGTAAATCTATTATTTTCTTATTTTTACACACGGACTCTGACTTGCTTGTTTTTTTGGTTGAATCTTGAGATGTGCACCGTTTCTTTGTTTGTTTGCTTTTTGGTTATAAAAATTTCTATTTTTTAAATGACACAAATAAATTAAATAAATAAAAGATTAGGATTGAGTTGTTGGCAAAATAAATTAATTTGACGTTCTTTATATATTTTATAAATGCAATTGTTTTTAAATCAGATTTTAAAACCGATGGGTTGCTCTTGCCTAGACCACGTTATTTTGCTTGAGGTGTCCAGACCTGTTTCTAAAGGGCTGCTGTCCTGCAGGTGTTTAGCTCCGACCCTAATCTAACACACTTGAACCCACTAATCAAAATCTTTGGATTGACTAAAAACTTCTAGGCAGGGGTGTTGGGACTGGTTGGAATGAAACAAGAGCAAGCTTGGACACTGCTGTTATTTTGCCAGTTTGACAAATCAGGGGCTCGTCCGGGATAAAGGCGTTAGAAGTAACAGCACGGTACACCGAACAGACCCAATACATTTGGGATGTCTGATCCTGATCCCGGAGGGCCAATGTCCTACAAAGTTTAGCTCCAACTTGTCCCAACACACCTGCCTGGAAGATTTACGTAATCCTGAAAACCTTGATTACATTTGGTTCAGGTGTGTTTAATTAGCATTGGTGCTAAACTCAGTGTCCCTCCAGGAATAGGATTGGATACTCGTGCGATACAATAAAGGGTTTAACTTAACAAATAATCTGTTTCTTTCCACGCTTCACCAGTTCAGTCCTTTATGCATTTTCGCACCTCCTGAATCCATTCCACTGGTTTTCCTTTTGTGTACAGTAGCAAGCCATTAGCATAAAAAGTCTTATTAATATTTGGCGTGCATGATCATGCCATGTCCAGGCGGAACGCTGAAGCTGCTTTTTAAAAATCTGGTATTTCTCTTTAAGTGACATCGGTTGAGATTTCATTGAGGAACAAATCCAGCAATAACTACTGGTTGATGTACGCGTACTAGTTATGGGATTTTAATTATGTTTTAATCCAACAAATGTGAATATTCTAACAGCTGTGTTCTTCTTCCGGTCAATCCATTGCCGCTTTCAATTTAATCCCTCCTGTCGTTTCACAGGAAGGTCATATGCTGTAAAGGGGATTTGCTTTCTACTTGCGTTTTCTACCTGAGTGGGACATTGAAAATGGGTTCAGAGTGACTTACCTTTGTGGTTTTCAGATATGGTGGACGATAGAGGACTGTCAGGACCACAGTGAGGTGTTTGCTGTGGCCTGTGTTTTGCATCTAGCTGCATGAGGTGTATTTGTTTGTACTTGATGGAAGGTCATATAAAGAAGTGTTTCTATTCAACCTATTCCTTTCTGTCAATGTATACAAACAAGGGCTTCTTAGTGGCTACTGATGCATTGTTATTTTAGTAAAGTATATTTTCTTTTATAGCTTTCAAATGGAGTATATTGTTTTATCTATTTTTTTCCAGAACAATAAAATTATTTCACCTCAACTCATGGCATTTTCTTTCACTAAATGTATCCAATACCCAACACGAGTATATTCAGAAAAAATAGTTTTTTATATCATATATACAAAATACAAATACAATCTCATGTACTAAAATGTACACACAGTATTTGTCTTTATCCATCAGCCTTATCATGTTCTGTAAAAACAAAGGTCACACTACAATTTTCCAATCTGGAGAATAAGAGAAGGGGGTTTTGTGCTCACTCTATTTTCATCTGCATTTATGAGGTGAAAATGCCCAGCGAGGCCCCACGGTTATGTTTTCTATTGCTTGCTAACAATAGAGATGATTTTGAGGGGAATCAATCCACCCACAACACCGTTAAACAGTGACTTTCATTTGATGACCAGTACGAAAAAACACTACAAAAAGAACAAAACTGAATTGTAGTACCTCTGTGCGTTTCTACACCATTAAAAAATGGCAAAAGATTAATTTAATCTTACGGTTGTTCATTTGCAATTTCTTTTGTATATTAAACTCTAGCTTAGTCAGTGGTCTTAGTGGGGGAAGAAAGAAATTTGATTAACGGAGAACATACAAATAATACATTTTCTCAGAAGCATTAATGTTCAAAATAAAGAATTGTGGCACCAGTTAAGAGCAAAAAATAATATACAGAGAGAGCCTTCCTTCCACAAATCGGTTACCTTCTTCAAATCATCAAAGACAAAAAGTTCCTATAATGATAAACTCTCCTCATCCCTAAGTATATACACCAATGATTTAAGACGTGTTATCTCAATGTTCTTCAAAGCTGATTGCGAAAACACAGTTGTTTCTATATTGCAGCAATATTAATATAGAAAAAAAGCTCAAAATCGATACGAACCGTCGTATAATACAACGCAAAATATAGCAGAAACATTCTTCTGGGCTTCAAAGAGAATTAAGATCAGAGATTCACAAGTAATCTGAAATCCAGTCTCATAGCAGACGCAAAAAAAAAAAAAAAAAAAAAAAAATTGCAAGTCCAAAGAACATCATAAGTCCTTTTTGCTGTACAGTGGAACAAACAGCACTGTACATCTGGTGAAGCAGGCAAGTCTTGGCGTCCTTCAAAAGCCAAGTGTGCCTGTAATTAGTCAATAAGAGGAACGTGTCTTTGTACACCCTATATTGCTTTGGATAGCAGTGGCTGGTCCTTGTTTGGCTAGCAGAGTAAATTCCAGCTGAGCACTAGATGAACTTAGAGGAGTCTCTTTTACTGATGAGCACTTCCAACAACCGTAGCTTGGCTTTAATGTGCTTGTATTCATTGTATTCTCCAGCCAAGGGTGAGCGATCTTCCTTTTGCACGTTTCTATGGGAACAGCAAATGTAGAGCATTTAGTTGTAAGATTTAGTTTCTCTCTCTCTCTAGACCGATTCAAGCTCGAGAAGATACATGCACATGAAAACGAGCATTGAGGAAGTTTTCGTTACCTGCCGTTCTGTTTGAAGAACTGATCCTCAAAGTCACGGAGGTTTTTGCGGATTCTTTTCTTTTCTTCACGGGCTTCCTGGAGTTGCTCCACAAGTTCCTGCCTGTGTGTTTGGTTAAGAAGGAGTGGAAAGTTTTAGGATTCAACAATGTAATCATTTGAGGCTTCAATGGTCAGTACATAATACTGAACATTTTGCTTCTTACTAATTCTTCTAAACTACAACTTATTAATTACTTTTAGCCTACTGTATATTTGACCTTCTAGCTCCATGGATTATGAACACAAGCAAATTAAAAGGTCTGTAGGGCCGCTTGCACACAAGATTTGTGGGTCGCAAATTCTTTTATTTCGAAGGGTTAAGAAGTGATGCTACATCGCACATCTAAAAGTCTAAATTTACCCCGTTTACCAGGTGTTGTACCATACTAGTTTACCAGGGCTGCATTTTCAAATAAGTTATCTAAAACAGACTCTAGAATCCTCAATCAGTGGTCTCCATGATTTACTTGGGTTTACACTGCTTTTGGGGAACAGTCCAGGTGTGAATTGGTTGACACAATTGCCGCAAACATGTGATACTCACATAAACTGCATATTCTGTGCAAGTTAAGGCATTGTTGAGCAAGCCAATCAGCAAAGAGTTTTGCGAAAAACAAGTAACGTAGAGCAATAACGCAATGTGAATGTGCTTCATTTTTGCCGTTTTTTGCAAATTGCCATATTCCGACTTTTTCCACACTCCGTTCCGTCAGCGTCCCCCCTAAAACATGGGCTTTAAACCTCATACTTACATGGTAGCAGCATGCAAATTGGACAATCTCATGTCAGTGGTGTTCTTGGAGGGCGAGAGTTCATCAACAGGTGAGATGAAACCATCTGTGTCCTCATCCAGCTGGTCGAGAAGTCCCAGCATGCTCAGTTCTGGCTTAACCGTGACAGTGAACTGTGTCCTGGTGTCGCTGTCGTCGTCCGAGCCATCCTCCTCCTCCTGCAAAAGAGCAGATGGTGCTGTTTAGCTCCACTGCAGCTTAACCTCGAGAGTTTACACTAGCATGACTGAGCAGTATCAAGTATAACACTGATTTAGAAGGCAAGTCTGATTGAGATTTAGAAATCAGGGTGCATCAAGCTCTGTCGTGATAAGGGTTAGTACAAATGAAAAGCATCAGTGCTCCAGCAGTGAAGTAAATTAGATTCATTCCAACTGGAGCATTTAGTGCACTGCTTTACATGAGTTACCGATTCGAGTGTTTCTTTTAATACAAATCCCAATAGGGGCGTGATCAAAAGGCAATGGAATCAGCAGGAGTCGAATCTCACAGCACTCCCATGCAGTTACTGATTCATGATTAGGCAAATGAGAAAACTAGTGGGGGGAAGGAAGTGGGTCAGCCGAATCACTGGTTGGTTGAGCAGTAACAGCTCTTCACCTTGGTGTCGCTGAAGAATAGGGCTGGTACACCCTCGATAATGGGCTGCAGCAGGGGGCCTCTGCGCTTGCTGGAAGGCGAGCCCTGTGGTGGTGTTAATAGTGACATTACAACCCGGTAAACTACACATCATTCCACTCAGGGGCTCACTAATGGACTATGAGGTTTGTTACATAAACCTTGAAATCTGAAGGTGGCAATTCAAAACATTGTTACAGGGCAGAGGT
This sequence comes from Enteromius afrohamiltoni, assembly GCA_034779775.1. Lineage (NCBI taxonomy): Eukaryota > Metazoa > Chordata > Actinopteri > Cypriniformes > Cyprinidae > Enteromius > Enteromius afrohamiltoni. Next base: position 2,228,753 of record JAUYWG010000001.1, read on the forward strand.
CTTCAACCTTGTACCTGGAGACCCTGTTCTACAAGGTTTAGCTTCAGCCATAATCAAACACATCTGAACAAGTTAAGTAAGGTTTTCAGGATGACTTGACCAGGTAGGTGTGTTGGAGCAGATTGGAACAATACTTAGCAGGATAGTGGCTCTCCAGGACTGTTGAAGACCTATGTAGGGCAGTGTTTCACAATCCTGGTCCAAGAGACCCTTCAACACTGTTCTCTTTTATCTGAAATGCACATTTGAGGTCTTGATAGACCAGGACCAGGATTGGGAACCATTGCTTTTGGCCATATGGGTCTCCTAAACTGTTGCTAATTAAAAATGTACCTGGAGTAGCATCTAATTTCTCATTAACTGAGAAATGGAAAAGGTACAGCTAAAATACAGTTCATTGGTGCACAGAGAAGCAACACCAAATATAATCAGGATTACAAGTATTATATAATGATAATATCCATTTTGTGTTACATAAGCCGGAACATACCAATATAATATTTGCATGCACTTGGTGTGTTCTCTGTTACTGTATTTCGAATACATATCATTCTGCATTTAGCAGAGAGAAAACACTGTATCAGCAGTGAGGAAATGTGACCAGGGTGGCTGTTTAATGCTAAGTGTAAGCGACTTAGGAATTATAAAGAATACTGTTGCAAATATCCAGCTACAGGATATGACCTCAGTGAGCTTCTCTTGAGCTCTTGCTAAAGACAGGCTTAGCGACACTAACAAGCCCCAGCACTGCCACCGCATCAATACTCCAGCTAAATGCTTATATTGTGCTATTGCTAATGCTATTTCCTCTACTAATACTGTTTGAGATTTATCCATACAGTTTACTTTAAGAATAAAGCAGAAATGGCAGCTAGCTAGCCTTTAATACTATAACACTAGCTTATTGTGTGCTAACGTGGCTCGGATAAGCATTAGCTTTTTTCCCAAAAAATTAGTGAGCTCACTGCCAACTGCCTACGTGGGCAGCTCTCATGGAAGTGACTGATTTGGATCACTCTGACTCAAACTCAATAGGTTTCAACAGGCTATGTTAGCATTTTGCTTAGCTGACAACACTTGAATGAGTATACATAGTACGTACAAGTATTAGCTAAAATAGCCTATTTTTTTGGATGAATACTTTATAATACTGAATGTATCTTGCTTAGTCGGCCATCTTGCCCCTTCTAAGATTTACTATAGACATGGTTTTACTATAGCAAAAGTGCAATGTGTTATTTTTGTAGGAAAGATTACTATTTGTATTACAAATACCATGGTTAAACTATGGTTAATTTAGCAATTTAGCAAATTTAACTAATTTAGCAAAAATATGGTTAATTTGTGGTTACCATGGTTAACCATTGCCTTTTAGTATTATTTGTAGTAAAACCATGGTTAATTTTCTTAAGGGTGCTACATTATTCTGCGAAGGAATCATGCTGGCTTAAATATGGCCAAAATGAAGCCAGTTGTCTATATTTTGCAACAGCCTTCAACATTTGGAGTGCATACATCTCACTAGGTTTTGGAACACAGGATGTAACTACACCAGGGATGTTTAGTTCTGCTCCTTGAAGGCCAATGTCCTTTGTGCAGAATTTGGCTCCAAACTTTCCCAAAACAACATTAAGTAATCGTGAAGACCTGACTGGTTCAGGTGTGTTTGATTAAGACAGGAGCTAAGCTCTGAAGGATAGTGGCCCTCCAGAAGCAGGACTGGACACTCCTGCTGTATATTAACTCCTACTTCAACAATTTCTCAAGTAAATGAGGATACTAAATGGGATACAATGGAAAGGGGAAAGCTAGAAAAATGTTGTAAAAACAGAACTTACAATGACTGGAATGGTAGACGCTCTGCAGAGGATCTGTTTGATGAGTCGGTACCTATCGTATAGAGGCTTCATGACCTGCCTCTCGTTCTTGGTGATCTAGAAAGGAAAAAGAAAGAGAGACATTGAAATCAACCTCTTTAATACAGGAAGTGAACTTATTGTGCTTTTTGAAGAATAGCATACTCACTGGTCTCCCATGGATGCTCTCGTAATATAATAGAGCTTTCTGAAGGGCCACTTTTTCCGCTCCTATTTGCTCACGGGTCATGTCCTAAAGAACAACAAAGGATGACATTTTTAAGTTTCATGCATTTGTTTATAACAAAAAGGGTCAAACGAAGAACAAAAATCTTTAAAATCGCACTTTAATGTCTTCAGGTCGGCCAGCTTCCTTGCGTTTCTCCTGCAGCTTGTTCATAACTGCCTCTAGAGTGCTCTCCACAGGGGGTTTGGGGGCTTTGGTCTCAGTGGGTTTCTTCTCCAGCTGAGATCCAAAGCTCTTGGGAAGAGTGTTGCTGCGCTGCCGGGGGATGGGTGTCAAATCCTCTTCTGACTTTAGCAACTTGTGATCTGTGAAGCCAGAACATGGAGCCACTTGTTTATAAGAACTTTGCAAGCCATGAGCCGAGCAGATTAGATCAGGGGTTGTTTTCCTGGTAGGTCCAACCCACAAAGGTTAATGAGAAATTACACCAGAGACATTTTGTACTTACAAAATATTATTAAGGTTGGATTAGCATGGCTTAAGTGATTCAAAGCACTTTCATAACAGTAATCATCGCTCTTGGAATTGATACCTTTTAAATCTTTGCGCATCTTGGCCAGTTCATTCATCCACCGCAGAACCTCTGTATTGGCTGCTTTGTCACCGTGTGAAGGCTGTAGAGAATACACTAAACTCAGTATCTGTAGCAATACATTTTGCACTGATCTTCTGCAGTAGGCTGCTTCCTTGATTATGATGGGATTGGTTTATCAGTGCAGGCATTAAAAGCGGGTCATGCAATCAGATGTACTGCTCACCCTGTATTTACGCTCCTCCTCAAACTTCTCCTCGAACCTCCTGATCTTCTTTTTGAGTACGTGGATCCGCTTTGAAAGCTGGGCCGAAGTGAGCTCTTCCCGATCATCATCACAGGAGCCTAGTGATGAACTTCTTCGCCTACTGAATTGAGAATATCATAAATAACACGCTCTAAAAAACATACCATATTAAATCTTCCCGACCTCTCAAGAATTGTGGTTCTACCTGACAAAGGAGTGGGCATTGGGTGGAGATGGAGGAACTTCAGTGTCATCCAGATATTGCTGGCCATCACCATAAGCATAGAACCGCGGCGAGACCATTGGGTCGCTGTCCTCCTCCAGGAGCTGGCGAATTAGCTTGCCACCAGCGTGGGGTGACAGACGAGCTTCTTCGCGGTCCATACTCTCCCTTTGCCACGACGAGTAGGCGGGGACTGGTTCTGTCAACACACAAACATGCATGCATTAATATGGAGGGAAACTGCAAAGCAGCGTGTCTGGATAAGTAGCAAGCCAAACGGGGAAGAACTGGCAACAAGACATCCACACGGCAGATTTAGTCCTTGTTGATATAGCCAAATGTTTTGGTGCATATTAAATTTTAACTACGCTGATACTCTATTGACCTTGATGCTATTTTGGGCATTCTCAAGGTCAACTTGTAGCTGAAACCACAAAAATTGAGCCAGCTGTTTATATCTTTGAGAAATAGAAGTATAGTTCACCTTTTTGTTAAGTACTTAGTATAAGTACTAAAATAAATGACATTGTGACTGAGTGTTGTGAAGATTGTTTTCGTAAACTGCAGGTTATTACCTAAAAAGTATAAAGGTAACGCAGCAAGCTGTAATACCTGAATGTTTTGTTTATCTGTTATGCAGATGACGTGAATGTAAAGTAAGGTCAGGACAGTTTAATGAGGCATCCAGAAGAATGTTGCGATAAATCCCGACTGCAATGTGACCAGCATGCATGAAGGATCAAACTCGATCTTATCTGTTGTTATAAAGTTGATAACGTGTATTTACAGCGCTGAAGTGCAAGTAAAAAGAGTGTTTGCACAAGGCAACGTTCATTAAGGCAAGCAATAACATAATGTGTTTGTGCCTAAATACAACAGCCTTTTTATTGGTGTACCAACTGAGCTCTAAAAAGAACATTGCATTACACATCAAGAGACTTGTACATTTTTTTTAAGAGAAGAATGGAGCTTTGCAGTCAAACAACATCACTTCAGTCCATGCACACAAAAACTCAACATGCTTTCCAAAATGCTGTGCAACAATCTGGTAGAGCCTGAATTCCCACAGCTTCTTTGCACTTTTTATACTGTGTCATGTGCTTGTTACGGTCATGCTTGAGAAGCTAATGAGTCAGGTGGACCTCTTCCTAATGGCGCATTTGGAGCCATTTTGTTGAGCCGGCATAATGCATCCAAGCACAAGATGGCCCTTCACTAAAAGTCTCAGAAGGCCCTTGCGGACATAAACAAAGGCATATATTACTGTGCCTGTCCTCAAAAGCTGCAGGTTGTTAGATGCTAGGTGGGTACATGCCAGTTTGGGGTGGTTTATGGGATTTCCATGCAGTGTTTAAAGGTCACTAGTGAGAGATGGGGCTCAGGGATATCAAGTTGGTAACAAAAGCAGATCTCAGCCCTTACCCTCATTGTGACTTGATTTTAAAAGGCTTTTAAAGTCAAGGAAAGGGGCACTAAAGAAGTGAGAATCTGAAAGACAAAAGGAAAAAGACGCAACTGAGATAACGGCCCATGAAAATCTTGACTCAAGAAAGTGAGACGGGCAGAAATGCAGGGAGCAAGATATAAGATTGTGGAAAGCACAGCTGACAAACATATGGGCAAACCGCTGCCTCTTGGCACCGCAGTGGGTCACCGCAATATGCTTTGGCACAGGCCGCAGTGGGACAAAGGTCTGGCAGCTCAATGTTACATACCATCCTGAACCCTCATTTGACCACTCCCATGAGCTGGAGCAACAGTTTGCTTTTAGTACAACTGTATTTTACAGTCGCGTGAGCTCCTTTCAATCAACCAAAGGCTTCCAGAAACAGTTCAGCTTCATTTCTTCCACTTTTTTACATTTGTAGCTTTTGCTTTAAAGCTTTCTACCGCACATAAAGCTGATATATTTCACCGCGATATCTGTGATGAAGCAGCATAACAAACATAATTGCTAGGATCCGTTGAATACGGTAACTAGTTTAACTGCACAACTATTCAAATGACTGATTACTGATTAAAACGCTGTTCTAAAATTAGCTTTTGGTTTTAGCTTAAGCTAAAATTTCTGTGATTTGTGAGGTATAACTAGGTAAAGATGCACTACTACCCCTAAAATAAGCCAATTTTAAAATAAGCGCTGGTCCCAAAGCTACCTTTTTCATCACGTTACCTGTAATTAAGTTGTTCTACTAAGCACAACAAACATAATTGCTAGGATTTGCGCAAAACTATTCAAATGACTGATTTGTATAGCGCTTTTCAAAATAAATATTGTTCCATTCTCATCATGTTCCTATGAGGTCATAGCATAACAAACTAAATCGCTAGGATATGCAGCAAAAAAAATGAAGGAGTTTGTTTATTTGTAAAGCACACTAAAACACATTTTTTATCATGTTGTCATGTGATTGCATTGCATACCAAACTTTATTGCAAGGATTTGTGTATAGCTACGTGAAAAGCATGCTGAAAAGGATTAAAAACTGCACTTCACACAGTACATATTCTAAACTAAAATGCATCGGGGGAAAAAAACCTCAAGACAGCAGAACAGTGCCTAGAGGAAATATCTCACGTCACACTCCCAGGAATGTCTCTGTGAAGACCTTGCAAAACCACAGACTGATGTTTTGACCATCTTAGCATAAGTGTCAAGCGAGAAATGTCATTATGTACGCGGTTGAGTAAAGCTCTCAGTAGAGGGTGCCATAGAACAAGTCCATTCTACAGCAAAGAGATTCTGCCAAAAATATTAAGCACTACAATTAAGTAAAGGGTAACTGTGAATCAACATGGCAAACCTCTCAGCAGGGCAGCTCCGTATGCTATGTGCTATTCACTGTCTTGGTTGTGTCTGTGCCAGACCTCCTCAAACACCATACACTACAAATATTCCAAGGTCATCATGAAAAGGGGTGTGTTTGCGCATGTTTGTGCAAGTCTACAACTGGCACATGCAGCACGACCTGAAGAGGAAACAGGAAGGGAGACTATTGTGCATAAGTATGGCAAGTTTTAAAGGCTGAGACGTGACGTGCACATAGCAACAGCTCTCAGAGGCCTGGATTTAAACCTCCTCCTGTTTCACTTCTCAGTTGCTATGACTATAAGGCGCTCCAATTGTAAAGCTAAACATCCGCTTGTTTGTAGTCCCAACTCTGAAGATGACAAATGTGGCGCATCCTAAACTTGACTGAAATGCAACAGATGTGAAATTGCATTAAATCAATGCTAAAATGCATTGTATTCAGACACATCTGCTCTGTGGAATGCCTGCCCTAAACATGGTGTTATGGCACAGATAATTAATAATAATGGCACAGATAATTAAATTTGGCATTATATTAATGCCAAAAATCTTTAATGTATTAATCTATACACTACAATTAAATTGAATTCTACATATAAATTATAGTTTGAAAAGATAAGCAAAATCAAAACTAAAAGTGCTGTCATTTATATTTATTAATCTATACACTGCAATTAAATTAAATCTCGGATGGCATGAAAAATAAACAATAATATGCTAAATAATATTTTTATACATTAAAAGGAAATAAGTTTAATTTTATCTTAAAGAATATGATGGAAAAAAGTGCAACAATCTTTATTTCCTTTATCTATTTATTTGTACAGTAAAATTAAAAACCTATAAACATGCATATATATTTTAGCAATCTATAAATCATTATATTCAACTATACATATATATACACATATATATAATGTATTTCCTAACAATATGCTATATACTTATTTATACAATAAGTTAATAACTATCAAATAATTTATTAATCTATACACTGAAATTAAATTAAATCTCTGATGGCATGAAAAATAAACAATAATATGCTAAATAATATTTTTATACATTAAAATGAAATAAGTTTTATTTTATCTTAAAGAATATGATGAATAAACAAAGTGCAACAATCTATATTTCCTTTATCTATTTATTTATATAATAAAATGTACAATTAAAAACCTATAAACATGCATATATATTTTAGCAATCTATAAATCATTATATTAAATATAAAATAAGTTTTATTTTATCTTAAAGTGATGAATAATCCAAAAAAAAGCACAAATATGCAATTAATAGCCTGTCTAGT
>JAUYWG010000001.1:2236075-2256879 GCA_034779775.1 Enteromius afrohamiltoni
AAATAAGTTTTATTTTATCTTAAAGTGATGAATAATCCAAAAAAAAGCACAAATATGCAATTAATAGCCTGTCTAGTGTTTACAAAAAAACAGGATTTCAGCTAAAGGGGAAGTGTGGGGAGGGGAAAAAATAACATGCAACTGCAAGAACCGCAGACGAATCCAGTGTAAACTCAATAAATCCCAGAGGTATCCGAGTCAAAATTCTCAAAGGACATCACAGTGCTTTGAAGAAGCTTCAAGCTGTGGCTCCAACCTCAATATTTACAATGAACATGCAAAGAAAAATGCACTGCTAGCACTGCAAAATAAGCCTCTCCAGACTAAACATAACGGCATATGCAGAACATGAAGAGCAAAACAGCTTGCAGACTGCTTCTATTCTTCTTCCTCTGTTAAATGACTTAATAAGATCCACTGCATGAGGACACAATGTGGGCAAGGCAGACTTGCAGCTGCCGCCCATGTGCAGAGAGAGAGGCAAGCAGCAAAGTGAGAGAGAGAAAGAGAGAGAGAGAGAATTTGAAATAAATAAATAAATAAAAACACACTGACCTGCCCAGTTACTGTCGTCCGTCAGAGTAGACAGATCCAGTCGAGGGACATCGTCACACGGCTCTGCGCCACTTAGAGCCTCCTGGATCTTCATGGCAGGCGTCTAGCAGAGAAAAGAGTGAAGGATAAACACCAACTACACCACTGTGGGGGCAGTGCGCTACTTAAGTTGAGCAATACCCTTTTCCGTGCCGGCCCCCGTCTACTTACAGGCTGGGAGGAGGCAGGGGGTGGTGCTGCGGGACAAACCCCTGCCTGCAGATTGGCTGCCTGTCCTGCTCAAACCCTGCCCACTTTCCTTTCAGGGTAGGTGTGGCTAATTTTATGTTCTTTTCTCTCTCTCTCTCTCTCTCTCTCTCTCTCTCTCCACCCCTCCCTTTCTCTGTGTGTCCCAGAGAGAGAGGGAACATGCCGAGCACGCAAAGCACGCAGGCAAATTGCAGGCCGAAATGACTTCCCCATTTTTCACTTTAGCATTTCCCAAACTCTTCCCTCCGTTTTAATATCGAACAATCACACAGGAGGGGTGAGGAGTGTGGGTGCAATCCAGATAAATGCGCAAATCGGTCACTCTCACACACATACTTCCGGCTCTGGGGCGTGGGACGGGGTCTATTTTTAGAGCAGAGGGGGGCCTTTTCCTCACTACATGCCCCGCATTACTGACAGCATGACTGAAAGTCCCGTTTACCAATATATTGCGGCAGACAGGGCTTACTCATGCTATCTGAAACACACTTGTGCCATTGCAGACGTGCTATTTGTGGCATTGTGATTTTCATAACAATCTCATCATGGTCCATAATTGCAACACTCCTGATATTGTCAATCCAAACATGGGAATAGGACTTTGGGCTGTTTACAGTTGTGCACATGGCTGTGCAAAATGTCCCTGCCAGCCTGCCAAGTTGTCCAAATGAAGCTCCTAGCAATGCATACTACTAATCAAAAATTCCGTTTGAATATATTTAGGGTAGGAAATGTACAAAATATCTTGAATGGAACATGACCATTAGTTAATATCCTAATGATTTTTGGCGCAATAATGTATTGTTGGTTAGCTACAAATATACCCAAGCTACTTAGGACAGATTTTGTCAAATACACACTCTAAACACCAGTTCCCACCCAGTTCAACTGCTCTCCTAAAATAAGGGTATGTTTACAACAGGAACGTAAACTTAATGTATATACAACGTCCACATGCGTTTGCTGAAACTATGACGTAAACAACATTAAGTGGTGGAAGTCAGTTGACTTAGATCAACAGGCTTTCAGTAGATTTTCAGCTTTCACATGATGTTTGGCCCAAAAAAACATTGCCTAAAATCTCTCCAATCAAGGGCAATCAACGGTAAACAATTCATCAGTTAATCTTCTTGTCATCACCTGTTCACGTTTTGATGAAAGAGGTGACAACTAATGAGATTACATTGCTGATTACTGATGAGATTTGAGCTATTATGGATATAAATATTTCAATCTAAGAATCCCATCATATCCAGAGATGCCAGCAGTAATCTGGTCTGCAACTTCAAACTAAGGACTACGAAAAGCTGAGGAGCAACGTTTTTGTTAAAAGAAAGTTGAAGGGGAAATAATACATTTACCAGTAGTAGTGCATGAAAAAATAAAATCTAATCACACACTTAAAAGACACTACAATTAAACAAAAGTTACTAAAAAACTCTGGTTTACTGACAAAGCTCTGCATAATATTGTGGTTTTCAACACGTTCACGGAAAAGAAGCCTCTTATCAGCCGCCACTATCAAATACGTGAGGAGCTCTTATACCACAATGCACTGCATACGTGTCACAGCTGGGTACAACGTGTTCCGACTGTTAGAGCGCATGAAGGAGTGAGATCTCACGCATGACATGCAGCGACACACTGACTCAACATGTATGTGACATCACAATGAGCGCGGCTCAACAAAACCAACACTCATTGTTTAAAATAAGCCGTCTAAGAAAATAAACAGCTTTTAAGAGAATGTCTTTGGAAGACAAAGTGAAAGGAAACTAAACTGTTTTTCCAATTTTACAGACTAAACCAGATGTTAGTGACTATATCAACTCTTTTAAAGACCCTCAAACTAATTGTGAAAATGTATGAATGTAATTGCATCAGTTAAACAAACCAAGTGACGTTCACAATACCACAAGCACACTTCAAGCCAACCATTACATTTCAAGATGTTAGTTTTAAAACCACACTGTCCTCCTAAAGGGGTCACCGGATGCCCATTTTCCACAAATTGATATGATTCTTTAGGGTCTTAATGAAAACTCTGTAACATACAAAGTTAGTTCTGTTTTCCTCAAGTTAGTCCATGTAACTTTAAATGCTAATGAGCTCTGCTGACCCCGCCCCTCTCTTCTGTGGTGTGAGGAGCAGACTGTTAGCTTCAGCCATGAAACTTGGTAAATAGCAGGTTATTAGGAAAGGTAATTTGCAAAGATTTATAAAAACTTTCGATGAAGCTGGATCGCGAACATAGACACATTTATGTAAATCAGGGATCCACACATTCCTTTAAAAACAAAGTAACGTTAATCCACTGCTGCTCATACGTTGGGAGTAAACAACTGCTGTATTCATTATTATATCCAACAACTAAACACCTCAATATCTTTATTAAATCTTGCACCTGCACTGGAGTTGACACAATGGTGGACTGATGACAGCTCACTCAGGGCGGGTCTAAAGTAAGATGGTCCTATCAATCAACCGTGGTGGGAGGGGCCTGTGCAGAACTATGTCATTCTGACAGGAATCTCAGCCTGCTATTTTTTGGGCCACTGTATATCAGTTTTTTGGAGACCAACTGTAAGTGCCACCGCTTGGTCTGAACATGCAGGTAGACAACTAAAGCAGAAGGTCCACTGGCACGCTTATATTAAATGGCGCCAGAGCCCAGATGGCGTGACAGCAGGGGTAAGGGTAGGTGGTAGGCCAACAAATCCAGGATGTTCTCACAGTAACACCAACAGACTGTTTGGATACATTTCAGATGCTCTTCTTATCCCTGTATCCAGAGATCTGTTCATGTGTATCAATGTTGACATGTATTGAACAGAAATTCAAATGACACAAGCCAGAAGATTTAGTACGGCTGTCTACTTGGTGTCCTCTCATCTAAAATAAGTCACTCGAGACTCAACTATGTTGTTCATCTACATTTTTTTCTTTAAACCCAAGGCTTTTATTACAAGAACTTGTCACAGTAAATCACTGAACACAAACATATACAAAGCAGGAAAGAAAATAAGATTAGGGCAAGAAGTGTGATACAGGGAAAAAGAAATTAATCTGAACTTACCTGAATAGAATGCAAGCCATTGTCCTTTTGACGGTTCCTCCTAAAAACAAGAGAATTCATTAATGACATTATAAAAAGAAGCACAAAACCATTCATGCTAAAAATGCACTGCTTGAAAACATTGTTTCAAATGTTGATGTCCTTCAGAATAAATTGTGCAGAGCTGTAGGTGCTACACAGAAACAGCCCAAGAACCAACCCCCGCAGATCTACACTTACATTAATTCTTCTGGTGTTTACGAATAACAGTATCTGTTTTGCTTCCTCTGTTATTTATGACCGCTAAATAAGCGTCATAGCACAGTGAATGTGGGCAATCATATTGTAATGTTTTCAGATTTCAGCGATCAAGGTCTTAGTTTTACAAGCTTAGTTTAAACAGATGATCTTTTTGGACCAGGGAGAAAGCTTTTAGTACAAGGTAACTCTACTCTTCCAACATACATAAAATAGCAGATAATGCATTTAGAGGGTCTAAATACCTGTAATCAGCTGATGCCATATTTTCCGTACAAATCCCATCAGGTCCTTGGCATTCCATCGGCTAGATTAGAAAAACAAAACATGTTATATGTTAAATTGACAATATATTAATAGGAGGATAAAAATTTTCTTTTTCAGAACAGCAAGGTGAAAAAAGTGTGCTAATACTATTACTTAGGTTTTATGTAGAAGTTACAGCAATCAAAGTGATATAAACTGAACCAGCCAGTGTCCACCAAGTGTAACGTTCAATATCTACAGTCTAGGCAATTAAGTGAATTTTAAGTAAATTTAATGTTCACTTAAATTCAATGATGCATAGGGTCCAGTATTTTAATTATACAATCTAGGAGAAAGTGAAATGTAGAGTTAAAAAAAAATGTAAACTTCAGAATTTCTTATCATTCTGAAGTTTTGCTGCTTTAATTTTAGGTTTACTCCAAGTTACATTTTCAATTATTAAAAAAAACCCCAGAGGTTTCAGATTTTTGTCTACATTACAAACTATACATCTAATTATATTGGTCATCCGCCATTAAAAAACCCATATTAGTCGACCTCAAGTTGACCAAGAGATGTTTTAGTAAAGCTGAGACATCTGTAATTGTGTCTTAAGCACGTCACTGTGGTGTACCAATAAATGCTCTGAACACTGTGGTCTGATGTGCTGAGGTGAAGCCAGAATCCAAACACACACCTAACAGCATAAACATGAGTCAGCGAGACGTCCTCGTCAAAACACGGTTCCGATAAAAGCAAGCCCTGCAATTTACCTCTGATTTTCCACAGAGATGCATTATGTGCCGTCTCCCATAAACAAGGACAAGAAGGATTTTAAGATAATTAGCTGTTCCTGTCTCTGTGTACCGCCATGTATTAATTCTTATTGTTGTTGATGCTCTGTTTTTGTCCATGTGATAAAAGTCAATGAGTGCCAAAACAAAATTGTACCCATTGACTTTCATTCTTAAGTAAGTACATCAATAAATTACACATATATTTAAAGTTTTATAAATGTTATGAAGCATGAGATTTTTTTGGTTCACCATACAAAATATGATGCAAACTGCTTTATTTCTGTTGCGTAAAAACTGCCGGATCAATTGAAGCTGGGTTTGCTAAAACTCTCCCTCTTAGTACGAGTAATAGTGATAGTGATGCGTGCAGGAAGAAAAAGAGAAGGCCGTGGAGATAAGCCTAGAAAGCAGACTTACGGTGGGGTCCTGGTTGTCTGAATGCTCGGTCAATGTGGGACTGTGTTTGGGCTTCCTGTTTCTCTGAGCCTCGTGTGGCGACGGCAGCAGTAGACGGCTGTCACCTTCCTCTGTGACCCTCACACACGGAGACGGGACGTTCTCTTTATCACCTTCGACCCTGAGAAAGACACAGTTTCACTTTCAGACACCACAGAATGAACGTGAGACGAGGACTTTCTGTGCTTGCCCTTTATTCAAAGAATCAACTCACGAGAGCAGAGCAGAAACGAATCCTCATCTGACTGTTTATTTACATCAGTCTCTCGAGGTGGATCATGTGTGTCACACAGTACAACTGCTCAGACACTAATCTAATGTTTTCTGTGTCTCTGTGGATAGTTTGCTCAGAGTTCCTGTCAACAGGATTAGTTAGATCGCTCGGAGATCCAGCCAGCGATGACCCAAGCTAGAATGGATCATGACTAATCCACATGTTTTATCAAATCACTGTAATAATATGGGATTAACTCAATACTTTCGCGAGGCTACAATTAGTGATAGGTCAATATACAGCAGCTAGGCTGGCTTTTCTGCAGATATTTGGTCATTTTTAAAATTTCAGCAATCATCTGTTATCCATAAACACCAGAGCCAGCTGCAGCAAGTATGACATCCTTGTTGGTGGACGACACACATTTTCAATATTTACATTTTTTTTAAGTTAAAAAAAAAGTTTTGATATTAAAATGCTTCAACTAATATACATGGTAAATGTAATTTATAATTAATATATTATTAACTGCATTTATTTACTAGTGCTGGGCAACAATGAATTGCATCTAAAATAAACGTTTGTGTGTACACACAGTAACATATGTGTGCTGTGTGTATTTATTACACACATGCATGTATATATTTAAGAAAAATATGTTATGCTGATATAGTAAACATATAGATATATAACATAAACTGCATGAATATAAATATATATGTAAATATGTTCAGACTGTATTTTAGTAAACACACATATAATAAACACAAAAACTTTTATTTTGATCACGATTAATCATTGTCCAGTGCTATATTTTGAATTACATTTATTCATTATTAAGCAAAACTTGTTGAAACTATGATATATTTAGGGATTCTCTGATGAATAAAAAAAATTAAACAGCATTTAGTTGAAATAGAAATTTTCCGTAACGTTAAAGAAGTCTTTACTGTAACTTTTGAGCAATTTAATTCATCCTTGATGAATAAAAGCATTAAAAATCGCATTGACCCCAATTATTTGAATACTAGCAGTTTTTCTATTCGGTGCATTTCTCTGTCATTCAGGATTATTCAGATCACAGACAATCACATCAAAAGACTTGCTAACTATTGCTGGGAGTCGCTGTAGAGCCCAGTATCACAGATGTGAGAAACAGTTGATCACACTGTTTTTGATCACTGGAAAAACATCTTGAGCAACCAAGTTGACTGGACGTTCTGTAATGACCCGGTTAACTGGTGGCACAGACAAGCTATCGTGACATTTTGAGTAAAGGTCAGCTCTTACCTGAAACTCTCCTCTTGTTCTCGTAGATGTCTCCTTCTCTCTCGGGCAGTGGACACAGGAGATGAACAGTGGCCAGTCAGACACAAGCCCTCTGAACTCTGACCCGTGGGTATGTGCGAGTTGAAGAGGTGTTGCTCGACCGCTGAGCGAATGGTCTTCTCCAGAAAACTGGGCAGAGAGAGAGAGAAAGACAGTCAACGGTCAAACGATGATTGCTTTAATTGCAGGAACAATAGAGCTCTTCTAGCTGTTCAGAAGATTGACTAATCATTTATTAAAATGATTTAACTGTGATATTAGGCTCTCTATAATCTCTATAAATATAAAATTTGTGTCCGGGAGAGATCCGTGAGCTAAAGAAAGAGAAATTATACTTAATTATTACATTTAGCATTTCATCCAAATTGTATCCAACGAGAAACCAGATTTTTTTTCATATTCTGAAAGAAAGTAATATGATGCTATTTATATGTGTTCATACTTAAGTTCAGGCACTTAACTAACTATTAACTACAACTTTTGTCTTAATTAAACCTTATTTGCTGCTAATTAATAGTTAGTCGGGTCATTTTCAAATTTAGGGGTGGATTAAGGCATCATATGGAATAAGGCATTAATATGTGCTTTATAAGTATTAATAAACAGCAAATGAGCTAGTAATATAATGAGCAGTTAATAGTGAGAATTACCCTTAATAAAAATGTTATCATTTGCAATATATACATAAATGAAATGACAATGACATCAAAAGACTTGCTAAGGATTGCCTTAATATCACAATTAACACAAGTTTGCACTAAAAAGATGCCCTGGGTCCAAATACAGCCTAAATATAAGAATATCTGAATCTTTTCCTTGCCTTGTACAGTTTATTTTGGACTCCTAAAGGGAGTATTGCATTTGAGTCTGTTTTTCTTTTGACGTAAAATATCATTATGTTCTTCTCTGAACTCAGTGTCAATGAAGCCAAATAATCTTTGGATTTGTGTCCTCAACTGACGATCCAAATCAGAGAAACAAGTACGATTTACCACACACATAAAAAGAAAAGTTAAATACTACGGAGGGATAGTTCCAGAAAATGACTCCACAGTCAAAATAGCAGCATTATCTTCTGTATCCGGAAATAGGCTAAGGGTCCAGACACAACAGTTGTGTCCTTACCAGCAGCGCTGTCCGGGTCAGAGCCAGCTAACCGCTCACAGCTGACTATTTCCTATTTAAATACCATTAGCAAATGATTTCTTGGTATCAAGTGGCATCAAAAGGAATGATCAGTAGATCGTAGATGGCTTTTAAAGGCTACCAAGAAAAGGCCAGCGAGAACAGTTATGTGTTGAGACGGAAGACTAAAGATGATTAGATGAGGTTTGTCGGTCTTACATAACAGCGGTCATACGGTGCACTCCAAGGGTGAGGATGACGAGACCTGAATGCTGGACTGAGTACAAGCTGGCACTTAAAACCTCCATCCTTCCATACACTCATCTTCCAAATCTAGTTCACAGCAAGATGGCCAAACATGAGGAAGTCAAACTAACGATGATTAAAAAGGCCAGAATCAAAGATATACAGAGGTACTAGCTACCTAAAATAATACAAAAAAAAAAAAAAACTTTTATTTAAAATAGATTAAAAAAAATAAGATTTTCTTTTTAATTTGAATCAATTTAATGCATCTTTGCTGAACAAAAATATTTACATAATAGCAAAATTAAAGTTGATAAATCATTAATTCTAAAAATGCTTTAATTTAGTCTTTTATGTTTATCTAAATAAAAATATATTATCTAAATAATCATTCATTTTTTAAAAATTTTGCTAGCAATTTTGTTAAGTAAATATTAAAACCAAAAATAGTAAAAAAAATAGTAATAACATTACTATTAATATATATATAACTAGTTTTAAATTTACTATTTTAATACATATTTTTGATGTATTACTTGATGTATGTGATGTGTTCAATATTTATATCTCGCACTCAATAGCTATAACCTGTTGTTGCAGTAGAAAACTCCAGAACTATAAAAGAAAATAAAAGAGTTAATAAGAGCTATATTCGGCTAAAATGATTTACTGATTGTCTGACAACTTATCTGACATAAGGCCAAGTGGGTAAATACACTTCAACCATAAACTCACTCCTACAAGAGGTTAAAGGTTCCCGAAAAAATACACTAGTAAATGTATTTGCTTGCATTCCTTAATGACAGTAAAATGCAGCATGAGGAGAACAATAAAAAACAACCCTGATCAATTAAGATTCCTTATTTTTTGTCCAAGTCATACGGGTTGGTAATGCCATGAGGGCGAGTTCATCATGAATTGCCATTTTTGTGTGAGCTATTCCTTTAAGGCTCAAATTCACAGGGCTAGTGCCAACGAGAGCATAAGGGCTGGGCTGCATGGGTAAACTATGCGATGGGAAATGTGTGAAGGGTCAGTTGCTATGGTACAAGAGGAGACCAGAGCTGATGCAATGAGTCAACACACGAAGGAACCGAGAAAACAAGTGCAGGAGAGGTTCGTTTTGCCCTGTTCACTACCGGATCCATCACGCTCAGACTGAACTCAACCAGAAACCATTAGCACGTGTCCCTGACGTGAAGCTAAGAGGATTTCATCTGTTTGTACATACTATTCTAAATGTTTGCGCAAACATTTACTGTACTACCTACAATAGCATGAACGAGAACACAAAGTTGCTGTGACAAATCTGAGACCTTGTTTGCACATTACAAATATCTAGATAATTTCCATTGTGCCGATATAAAATAGGCCATTCATGCCTCCACAATAAAAATTTTTTCAGCAAAAGCGGGAAGGAGTGAGAAAAACGGAATGGTCCTACCTAATATAGAAAGGGGATACTGGTCTTTCGTCAAGAGAAACAACGAAAACAGAGGTCAGGATCACCAAACAGCTCAATCTAAACACATGTGGGATTTGCCAGAGTAAACAAAACAGTTTTTTGGAGCACATGGTCCGAGGGTCTCAGGCTGCCTATTGTTAAGTGAACAATGCACGTGTAGTGCCGTCGCGCAGAGCTTTTGTTTGACTTGTCTCCAGTAATTACTACAGCTGGAAAGAACCGTATCCACTCCACATGCTGGAGCTGGGCCAATGAAAAACCTTGAGCTCAGGAGTGGATGTTTCACAGATTCAGATTCACTACTGAGAACAACACAAGCCACATCGCCAGGAAACCAGAGACACTGCATTAATGCCAATAAACAACAGCCAGTAGAGTAGTCATATAGCCGGTTTCTTGGCTTTTTGAGAGGATTATCAGTGGAACGGACTTAGAAACGGTCAAATGTGTTAAACATTCACTACAATAATCAATCAATAAACTAGCAATTAACAAAACACATAATTATCAGGTTAATTCATTTTTCAGTTTGAATCCGTTTTTTTTTTTGTAGTGAAAATATCTCCACACTAGGGGTGGGGGTATGCGATTATTTTTAAAATCTCTTAAACTCTATGTGTCTGTGTATTAACCACTGGATTGTGCGTTCAAACAGTGTATTCAGGATATGAGCAATAACTTATTCACTTATTATAAGCTTGTCTGTCCGCTGTCATCTGCCCCGGCCGCGAGCACAGGCTACACGCTTTAAAGTGAAAATATGATGTTGTGCTTATGAGACAGGTGAGTAGGATTAGGGATCTAGAATAAGGCATTAATATATGCTTAATTACTACTAATAAATTGCTAATATTCTAGTAAAATGCATGCTAATAAGCAACTAATAAGAGACACTAAAATAAAGTGCTATTTGAAACCTTATTTTTTTATTTTAGTAGTAGTATTTTTTATTTTATTTTATTTAAAAACTTTAACTTTAACTTAAAAAAATTTAACTTTATTTAGTTTTGAATGTATTTAGTTTGAATTATATATTTTTAAAACATATATAAATCAGATTATTCCGGTTTTACAAACAATGATAACCAATCATTACATACATGAAAATTGAGCAATTTTACATTTGAATAAGTATTTTTCATTATTTGTAAAAAAAAGAAGCTTTTTATATGAAAATTGAATTAAATCAGCCAAAATTTTTCTTAAACGAATGCAAGTGGAATTTGTATAGCATTGTCAATGATGGATCTTTAAATTTGGGTGGGTGTGCATTCTTGTTATAATCCATTTAATTACTATGTTTGGACTGAAAAAAAAAAAAAAAGAGTGCGAGATAATTAAAAGGTCCATTCGCTGAGTGATTTGGCACGCAGTGTTCAGAAGTACGTGCAAGATTGCCACAAACGCTGTTGTAATGTGTGTATGCGAGTCCAAAGGAAAGTAAATAATCAGAGTATTGGCTGCACTGAATCACAACCGTCCAATACAAAGGATTTAGGTCCTGTTCACACAGGAAATAAGCAAAAAAAGTAATTAAAGTCCATTTGGCTCCAAAAATCTCAAGAATCACGTGACTTCTGAACAAAGTTCTTGTATGTTTGTGTGTGTGTGTGCAGGGTGCTTCCCTCCTGATGTAAAATGTACTGTAAAATGTGTAACTTGCCATCTCGCCGTAAAGCCTGCTAAGAATTAGGGTACCGCACGTACCAAAAAAGACATTTCGCAAGATTTCTTGGAGAATCGGAGGAAGGGAAATATTTTTCCACTTCGCTGAAGCTCTTTAGTGGTGTTACACAGTCTGACAAGGGTATTAAAATAATAACTGCCGTCATGAATTACAAAACGGAAATCCTGCTTAGCCACCACCTCCCCGAGTGAACAACAAGGCCCTTTGACGAAGCTTTTGTTCTGCGGGAAATGATGGAAAAGTACCACTTTACGCTACATCAAGGAGAATTTCAGTTTAATCAAGGCATGAATCTACAGGTTCAAACATCACAAGAACTTCCCACCAAATCCATTTCTGAGATGTAAACGCTCATAACTCCACAGCAGGCACAGAAGTATGCTGTAAACTGATATTTGGCGCAAAGGCAAGATTGCATGGTTTCTGTTGCTTTCAAGGGCCCACAAGAAGGTCCAAAAATCAATTTGGACTACATTTTCAAGCATGCTGAACCTGTATGAAGAACCAGAAGTTCATCCCAGAATAGAAACTTCTGTCATTATGTTCCTATACAAACATACGCTTTCTGATAAAGTTTGTGAGTGCAGTGCTGCTTTGTTTACAGCAATATCAGGGGAAAATAATCCGTTATAGGGGCACTTTAACATTTCTGGTGTTCATTATGAACATGTCTTATGTTAATGACTCAGCTTTAAACCCCATAACCTGACTCTGCAAAAACAGTTTAACATCTGACATGATAGAGTCACTTGCATCATATTTCCTCTCAGTTTACAATAAATTACAGAGCCATAAAAGGACAAGGTTGTAATGGGGAAAAGGATAATAAAATGTACATTTTATCACAGCTATAATTTAACAAACTGATAAGAGGAAATTTTGAGTGCTTGTGTATTTAGATTGTAAGGTTCAAGCACATACAGGAATTATCTAAGAATCACACCACTTTTTTCTTTAAAAAAAATCTCTTTATAAGTTAGTTAAATGAAATTGCTCCGACTCTATCATGGTGAGAACAATTCTCCATTTATCGGGATAGGGAAAATATTGGTATAGTAAGCACAGTTCAAATAAAATAATATGTAAATACTAGTGGTGGGCCGTTATCGTTGTTAACGTTGTCAACTTACATGATCTGGCTCTTTATTTATATCTATTTATTTCTTTTATATATCAAAATATATTAAAAGTGCATGTGGTAAGAGCATCTACGGCATATCGCGTTGGCTAAAACCATAGACTGTAAAAAAAAATGGACGTAATGTCCGTGACGTCACTCGTAGGATTCTGAAGAGCGTTTTTGAAGCCTAAAGTGGGCGGAGCCGACCACAGCCATCTTGGCAACGCGTCACCGCGCGTCACTCCCAGATGATCCAAAATGAGGCGGGACGTGGGCGGAACTAAGGTGCCTGGTTGCTGAAACCACGCCTGCCTACATCGTCAACGTATTGGCGGTTGATTTTTGAACTTTTCCAGAGCTTTCCAGCTTACTCAAGGCAAATGTTCAGTGTGTCCAAGTTCAGCGGCTGAGGTAATGTGACGGCTAACAGATAGAGACAGCAAAGTCAATCAACCTATCACTCAAGTGGCCACGCCCTTAATTATGCAGAATTTTAAGGCTTAAAATGATTTAAATGGATGAGTTTCAGGCTGTAAACATGTTTTTTTCTACTGTAAAGTTGGGCGTTTTAACATGGAAAGTCAATGTGATTGACTCCCTTTTGGAGCCAGACTCCAGCGGCTAGTCGATGAATTGCAAGGAAACGCTTTGTGGAATAGAATATCACAGACATGGCAGATTCGGACGAGATTAAAAACACCAAGTACATCTTTGAAACAAAACATTCTCTAACGACCCCCTGTGAAACTAGTCTCGTCCGAATAGGGCTTTACTCTTAGTCATTATTTAGGTAGCACACATATTCTGAATGCCTTTGGCAGAATTCAAATGAGCCATTTTAATCTAGATTAATCTAGATTTTAAAAAAATTATCTATTCCCACCCCTAGTAAATACATAATCCACACACAAGCAGGCTGTGGCAGCTTAGATAAGAATTTAAGAGTTTTTAATGTTGTGAAACGGTGTGCACCTGATCTCGTCTTTTCTAGATTATTGGGATTATTGTCTGGTTTGAATCTTTTAACTTTCTTTGGCATTCCTGTAGCCCTCCAGTAAAGATAAATTATACAACCTACAGCAGGTAATTAACCTCCATACATAGGTATAGTTTAACGTATTGATAAGATAACATTTCACATGCTTGTATTTGTATTGTTATGTTTTGCGGATTTATATTTTTACACACGCTAAATAGTATACAGAACAGCTGAAAAAATATATTTAGCATATTTTCTAATTATTTATAATATCTGAATAAATAAAGAAAACGTTCACGCTGCGATAAATATCCATGTGAAGCATCCTGACCTGTTAAAGCTCTCTGTGGATCTGGCAGGGCTTGCGGTCCGAGGGCTCAGGTTCATGGTGTCTGTGCTGGAGCTGATGTTCTGATCTAAAGACTGTGGAGAAAACTGAGCTCTAGCAACTGAGCTTCTGTCTGGAAGATGGGGGAAAGGCCTAGAGACAGGATCATTGGAGGGAGCCGGCTGGGGAAAAGATCGCAGGACAGCCTCTGTCTGTATCTTCCTCACCTGAAAGACAGAAATCAAAAGAAAGATGAAGATAGAAATGCAGGTTCATTACAAGCACATCCATTATTTTGATGAAGAAACACCAACATGCCGATAGTTATACAGTACAATAACAAGTAAAGTAAGGTATTGCATTTATAAGCTTGCATTTATCTTACCTTTCTAACTGATAAAGGCTGTACATGCCGGAAGCCAGATGAATAAGTGTAATAGCTAAAAAATCTGACACGCACATGAGCCCAGTCAAATTCAGATCGATCCATTGCCACTTAATTACGCAAATGATAAACAGACCTTAAACTATACTAAACCAGTTGCATTCGCAAAACTGCAGTGTGTGCAAGACTACTGTGTTTGGCCAGTAGAGAGTCTGAAATCCAAACTTTAGAGCATTGATTTGTGAGAAACAGGCCAATCTCGCACAGCAAAGTAGAAGCGATGACCAAATTTAACTCACAAAGCTCATGTAACGAAGTCACGTAACACAAAAACTACAATAGGATTAGATTGATCTGCACCACACTTAGTCCTGAAGGCACAGACGGTCAGTAGGTAATGGCTTTGACTACGCTATCGATCGCAGCCCACGTGGGACCCATTTAAAACAGAGTAACTAAGCGAGATCTGGACATCGATACGCTAATGTGTTAATGATGCAAACAGCACCGGAAAATCATTGTTTCATTGAGTTCTGTGTTAAACGTTTTCGACTGTTTCTAGAAGGGTCGAAGCACTAATGTCGCACAAAAGGATGTGTGATCTTTAAGATGTCAGCTCATCCCAAAAACATATAGCGCACAGATAATATTAGATTATTCTATGTCACTTTTTGGTGCCAGTACCTACTCTTTCACTTACATTATTTGGGAAAAATGTAATATTAATAAGATTGGTTTCTGAAAGAAGCTCAACAAATCTGCATTTACATGATCAAAAATACAGTAAAAATGGAAATATTGTGAAATATTATTAGAATTCAAAATACTGTAGCTGTTTTTGATTTTAATATATATATATATTTACATTCAGTGTCACGATCCTTCCACTGACATGTGGATATACTTCTCTAAAACATGCTGTTTTAATTTCTTTAATTATAAAATTATATCTTTACATTAACATTATAATGTCTTTGTGTATCTTACTAACCACAGACTGAGTGTATGGAAGTAATAATAATAATGTATAAAAAAGCGGGCCATATTCTATAAAATGTAACTTTTTGAGTTGAACAGTGCACAGAAAATCTTACTGTTTTTGAAAGACATGATGGTGTGAATTGTTTTTGGTAAACTACTTCATTTAAATACACAAAATAAAACTTTCCCTGCTGGAAACCTGGAAACCTGCTTTCCTCTTGCTGAAACCTTGCAGCATGTCTTACCTTCTTTTTTCTCGTTGTTGGTATGGGATTGTCTGGACTAGACTTGCTTTCTCTAGATGGGTCTGTATTGTCCACCGGAGTTACCTGACAAAAACCCAGAGAAATTAGTCTACCAGTCTTAAAATTACAGTTTTAATAAACAATGCATTCTGGGGCAGTTTCCCGAACAGGTTTTAAGACTAGTCCTAGATTAAAATAAATGTTAAGAGCCATCTAAACTGGAAAAAGCTTGCACTGAGATATCTTAAAATACATTATCGCCATTGTTCTTAAAATGCTCACAGATAATGCATTTTTGTAAAACATATTTCTATAAAATTCTTAAAATGTCCTAAATTGGCAAAGGTCTAGTCCTGGCTTAATCTAATTCCTATCCGGGAAACCGGCCCCATGTGTTTATAGTAAACTGCAAAACCTGATTTTAAAAGCAACGTCCAGAATAACAGAACTAGATTTTTAACTAGACATTTGTCTAGTAAACATGCGAGTGGTATATTTCTACTGGATCTGTTTGGCATCTTTAACACCCACCAGATTTAGAAACAAGAGCCGCATGATTTGAGCTATTACAGTTGAATAAACCAGTGTGTTTAGACTCCAGATCTAGACGTTTCTCTGTCCTCGCCTCTCAAAACAAGACTCCTAGTTACATTTCAACAGAGACTTATGACACACCTACCAGATTCACCTCCTTGTTGATAATCAATCACCTCGACTGAAGAGTGAACAAAACACTTGAAACAAATGATGTAAGCGTAAACAGAGATGGTAGCTACAGCTGAAAATATTAAATATCAGTCAAATATTAATATTTAGTGTAGTGGTAGCTCATTTGCAACCAAAAATGCTGTACATTTTTGTAAGCTCTTCAACCCTCCAAGGCCATCCCAATGCGAAGTTCAAGTAAGCGTAGGACAAATAAGGTCCCTGTAACCTTTGACCCATGATCAGTAAAGGTTAATGATAAGCAAACCTTTTCCTTCATGACATGTTTGCGATTGATCAGAACAACAAATCATAAAACTTAATACCAAATACAATGAAGTCCACCAAAACAAGGAAATGATCAAGTTTCGAGAGATAACAACACATATTTCACTCATGCTATAAAATAAGTCAATAAATAGACAGAAATGGATCTCCTCTATCTGCTAAGAACTTGTGAAACAGTCTTTCGATCTTGTTAAACATAATCAGCTTAGATGTCAACAGATGTCCCGTGTATAAAGTTTTGTTTGTTTATGCTGGTTTTCCCAAAACAAAATGAGGTAATCCGAGTGAGCCAGTTGGGCTAGCGCTACGTGTTAAACTGAAAGATTTCATTGACCCCAAATGTAATTGGAAACGTCTCCGCTGTAGGAAGTAGTCTTATTTTTCATGAAAGTCACATCATGTATTTTTTTCCATCAGCAATTCTCAGCCTGTTTACGACATAAGTTTGCCGATTAGACGGTTCTCCCACAGGCCTTATCTGGTCAAACTCGGTTTGATCAGCACCACATGTCTATGTAAACAGAGGACTTTCAATAGCTTTGGATTTCAAAGATAACACAGCATAAGCCGGTGTGTGAAGACCTTCCTCGGCTGAGATATTTCTGGAAGGGGAAGATGGGGAAAAATATTTCAGATTTATGAATGCAAAGTCTCTTCCTTCCAGGAAGCCACAACGAGGATCTAAACTCCACTTACTTCTGGATAATAAAATAAAGCTGGATGATAAATAGATGAGACTCGTAGGGAATGTACGCAACAAGCACTTGATTATACCATGAAACGACTGTAATTGCACATAACTTTATTGACACTGCAATCTATTTTATTGATTTGTAACTTGTGAATGGGGTTTGTAATTCACAACAGTTCCAGAAGCAGGAAGTGCAAGGTTTTATTTAGAATATCAAGTTGCTAAACTGATGTTTTGTAGAAGATAAGAGCTATACTCAATATAGTTGAGTACACAGAACACACAGAATATTTAGTGGTCACGCTTTATATTAGGTGGCCTTAAACACTATGTACTTGCATCAAAAATAAGTACAATGTACTTATTGTTGTCAATTTTGTATTGCTAAAATGTCAGGTTTGAGGTGTAAAGTATGGGTCAACAGTGTAAATACAGAAATTAGAGTTGTTGATAAACAAATTTCGGGAGGAGCATGCACAAATGATTAACGGCTGGCTCCGTATTATCTTCAATCAGCCTATTAACCAACGTCCAATCACGTTTATTCGCCTCCACCTTAAATAAGCTTGTACTTCCCTTCCACATCTTGCTACGCATTACCTCCGTCTCCCCTACTCCGCCTTCTTTCGTACCTTTCTTCACCGGGGGGCAAGCGAGCTCAAACCAGTAGGGTTCGGAGTCAACTGAGCTCCCGGCTTGCCCCTTGGACATCACACCAAACACGCTTAAATTATTTATGAGGAAGTGCAAACTTGTGAAATTACAGACGTAACTACGTATAGGCATTTTTTTTTTATATATATAAGCACAATGTAAAACGTGTATACATAATAAGTGCATTGTACCAAATGATTCATTTAAACGTAAGTACAATGTAGTTAGGGCCACTTATTATAAAGTGGGACCTATATACCTATATAATGTTAGTGATTCTTACCTTCTTTTTTCTTTGTGTCGGTACATGTGTGTCTGGACTAGACTACTTTTCACTTGAATAATCAGAATTTTCAACTGGAGTGCATTGCGTAACCTAACAAAATGATAGTGACTGATCAAATTATTTCAACACACAATCTGTTACATTCTACATTAGAAAAATCTCAAAAACAGTAAACTGTATTAAACAGTATTGAATTGATTAAAATAAAGACAATAAAGGGTTACAAAAGATTTCTACTTCAAATAAATTTACTGCGCCCTCCACTAATATTGGCACCCTTGGTAAATCTGAGCAAAGGTGGCTGTGAAAATAAATCTGCATTGTTTATCCTTTTGATCTTTCATTAAAAATTCTTACCTATCATTGAAGTAAAACAATTAAAAATAGGGAGAATCATTTTAATATGCTGATTTGCTGCCCGAGAAGCATTACTTATACAGTGCCCTCCACTAATATTGACAAAGGTGACTGTGAAAAGAAATCTGCATTGTTTATCATTTTGATCTTTCATTCAGAAAATTCTTACCTATCATTGAAGTAAAACAATTGAAAATAGGCAGACATTCTTGTGATGAAGTAAATGTTTTTCTCCAATACTTGTTGGCCACAATTATTGGCACCCCAAGAATGTTTTATGAGTAAAATATCTCTGAAGCATATTCCCATTTATATTCACAATTTTGAGCCCAAATTCAGCAAAAGATAATTGAGCTTCAGCAGTTAGTGAAGTGGCTTTAAGAAAAAAGGTAATTTTCACTGCTCTAGCTCTTTTCTTAAAGCCACTTCACTAACTGGTGAAGCTCAATTATCTTTTGCTGCACATCATAAATATATTATTAGTTTTTTCTCACTGTGTTGATGATAAAAGGGAATTTGGGCTTTGTCTTCCCTCCCATGTTTCTGTGAAACAAGAAACAATGGCTGGATAATTTAATGTCCATAATCACACTGGAGTGCTGGAAATTTAGATATTTTACTCATAAAACATTCTAGGGGTGCCAATAATTGTGGCCAACAAGTATTGGAGAAAAATATTTACTTCATCACAAGAATTTCTGCCTATTTTCAATTGTTTTACTTCAATGATAGGTAAGAATTTTGTGATTTTTTTTGAATGAAAGATCAAAATGATAAACAATGCAGATTTCTTTTCACAGTCAACTTTGTCAATATTAGTGGAGGGCACTGTATAAGTAATGCTTCTCAGGCAGCAAATCAGCATATTAAAATTATTTCCGAACACTAAAGACTATATGAATGATGCTAAAACTTCAGCTTTACATCACATTTATTAAAATATATATATAAAAAAAAACTGTTGTTTTATGCACCATTGGTAAACATTAAAAACTTCTTTTAAAAATATTTTAAAAATCCCCAAACCTTTGAACAGTACTTGGAAAAACCTGTGCCCAGAGGGCAAGTAGTACCTTCATACAGTTTTTCAATCTACCGAAACAATATTATTGTTATCAAAACATCATGCCAGTCATTTAAGAGGGTCATGGTTCACACTGCTTCATAGAGAGAACATACACAAACATTAGACCCAGCCAGTCTCCAGCAGACACGTAAACACTACACAGAGCAGCTCTGAGCACGTACGCATGACCACCGTCATATGCAACTGACATCATCCAATTGAGAGGGAAAGTTAATTCAATTCAATTTACAGAAAACAGAGCTCTCATTCTTTGTGCATTTACCATCCTGCGTGTAAGAGTAAATCCAGAAAGTCTGGGAAAACTCAATTACGATATGCCTGCTCATGCAATTTATCAAGAGAGCAAATACACATACAGTATGACTAAGAGACTTTATATATTTATTGACTTAGTGTTTGTCAAGAGATGTACTTGGCATGAGCTACTGTAGATCTGTTCTTCATCTTTCACTCAGTGTTGTTCCTCAGTTCATGAGCAAACACATCCTGTAGTCCATAAAAACACCTTTTGTGTTCCTCAGGGGTGTAACTTTAATACCCATCGGAAAGACAAATACATCACTACGGGCCCTTTAACGGGAATTAAGGTCACAAGAATCGGATCCCAAATCAGCATGATGTAAATACCAAGAGGTTTAATCGAGCCCCCAGTTTCATGTCCCAGCCTCATAGGAGGAAAAATTCTTAAAGCGCAGAAAAAAAAACTATCCAAATGACTTTTAAAGGAAAAGTACACCCAAAAATGAACACCCCTGCTGAAAATATACTGATGGGGTTTCTTCTTAATCACATTAGCAGATTTAGAGAAATTTGCATATCGTTTGGTTAGCAATGGATCCTTTGGAGTGAATGGGTGCCATCAGAATGAAAGTCCAAACATTAACCCACACAACTCCAGTCCATCAATTTATGTCTGTTGAAGTGAAAAGCTTCATATTTCTATATTCATTAAGATGTTTTTCACCTTTTTTTAAGACTTTTAAAATACAAGTACTCTATATGCAATATTGCTTCCT
>JAUYWG010000001.1:2256979-2280377 GCA_034779775.1 Enteromius afrohamiltoni
CTATATTCATTAAGATGTTTTTCACCTTTTTTTAAGACTTTTAAAATACAAGTACTCTATATGCAATATTGCTTCCTGCTTCCTTGATTCCCATATGCTGGTGGATTTTGATGTGAGAATAGGAGGGTTTTTTTTAATTATGGACCCATATTTTGATTGGAAGCAACATGTGATGTTAAAAATGTTTTAATTATCAATTTGTTGATGGTTAATTGATGGATTGTATTCATGTGGATCACCTGGAGTGGATTAATGTATTGTTTTTATCAGCTGTTTGGACTCATTCTAACAGCACCCATTAACTTCAGAGGATCCACTGGTGAGCAAGTGCTGAATTTCTTTCTGATTAAAAGAAAAGAGCTCATCTACATTTTCGGATGGGCTGATGGTGAACACATTTTCAGCAAATTTTAATTTTTGGCTGAACTACTCATTCAAAAAATAGCCTTTGACTGACTTAAGAGCTGCATCGTTTGGATTAAACTCAAAGCTGAGTCTTGTGATTGTACCTTTCACCTCAGGGTGAATAGTGCTATTGGATTGCTGGTGATTCTAAAGTGCTATGTCACTGGAATTTGACATGGACTGTGGAAACAAACCCACACAGACTCTATGTACCATAGCAGGTTGATAATACAGGCATACACACATCTATGAATACACACACACACAGTATATTATCACTCGTACCTTCATCTTCTTGACATGTGGAGCGTGTGCCTTCGGAACAGGAGTGAAAGTTGAAGTCTCTATGTTTTCAGTGTTTGTGTTGGCCTCCTGGGAACAAAACAATACACTCAGGGATTCACGTGAGATCACCTGAACCCAATGACTAAAGCAACAAAGCATCAGTGCACATGACTGATGCATTCAGACGACAACGCAATTTCATGTGACAACTCAAACTAAAGTGCAAATGCAGAAAAGCAGACGTTGTTGATGGTGGCATAAGAGAGATAGCATGATGACGTCTTAAAGGTTTTGGCGAGTCGGCGCAAACAGCAACAAGGCAAGGTCAGGTAGACAGACTGCATGTGACCACTAGGTTAAAGCAGCAGAAAGTGGCGCGTTTTGGGTTGTGAAAGATGTTTTTCCACACATGGGTTTGATTATTTAAGTTTTAAAACAAATCAGATGATGAATTCAGATGGTGACTTTTTGGACCAGTGTTGTTATTCTTAATTAAAAATACTAAAAACCATTAGCAGTAATTGAAATTAAATAAATTGTACCAGAAATAAAGCTAAATACAAAATGTTACAATTGTACAATTTTTTACTTTATTAGTGTTACTAATACTTACACAGAAATGCTAATTAATAAAATAATAGCATATTTTTGTTTTGGGAGTCCCAAATATCATTGTCAAAAAACACTTTCATTTTTTATAATATGCATTTATTTTTACCTGTTTGTTAAACAACTAAATTATTTGTTTAACGATTCCTTTTTCTGAACCCCTTCACTGATCTGCAGTGATTGCATTTTCATTAAAACCAATGCAAAATCCCAAGTGAGCGGGCAATATGCTAATATTTCCTTGGGTTGGGTTTGTTTTAAAAACAACTTATTTCATTCGCCTCTTTTTTTTTTTTTTTGAGAAACAATAACTTTACACAAGGTGCACTTTCAGCTTTCAAACCCGGCAGAAAGTTTTCATTCAGCTGTGTTTCATTTTCAAAAATCCATAAAAGGGAAACTTGAAACAAAATGCTAAATCTTAATACTAAGAGTAACAACACTAAAAAAACACTGATTTGGACACCTTGAGTGGACTAATATTAAATGTCACCATTTCAGGGACTATTGCTCTGAACAATAACATTTTTATTATTCTTTAATTATTTTGTCTATACCATATTAGATGACTAAAGGCAAATGAAGTGGCAATACACTGGGGGTTTATATGTTTCGTGAAAACTTACTTTGACTATGATGAGGTTTGAAGGTCTTTCTTGGATCGGTCTTCTCTCTACCACAGACTGAAAGATGGCGCTGTAGTTCTGGATCAGCTTGGCCATAATGTTGTTACAGATATTCTGCTCCCGTATACCATCAAAACCAGATGACACACTGCAGAAAACACACACACACACACACGCATGCTGTAATAAACGAAGATTAAGTATCGCCACATTAAATGCTAAAACCAGGAACAATATTACTTATTTTTTAGCAAGAAAAAATAAAGCAATGATAATATTGCAATCAATTGAACAAAATTAATTAAATAAATAAATGTATATTAATAATTCAAATAAAATGAATCAAGCAATATAAATTATATTAACACAAACTATATTACAAAATGCAAAAACGACACAGTAGCTCAGGAATAAAACAGTAAAATAATATCTGTGAAAATAAAGAAAAAAACTTTCATTGTGGGATTAACACTTTAGAGAACAAAAAAGATTTTTTTCTAAACTACTTATATAAATACACACACAGAGGCCACACTGAGATACTGTCCCACTGCAGTCATAAAGCATACAGTAAAAGTTGCTACTGTATGGGGTCACAGAGTGCTCGTCTGACAGCTGTATTTGTGGTTTAATTATTTCCGACAAAGAGAACATGCTGTACAGAGAAGAAGAAAGGTATGTGCCTAAAACAGGCAACAGTTTTGTCACTTGCACCTCACTGATCTGAGGTTACACAGATTCTGAGGTGTCAAACGCACATGTTGTGATGACAGGGATTCCCCGAAACTGAGTGGCTGATTTATTATTAGGAGTTGAGTTCATATTGCAACAGTTGGTAGCTTGCTTACTAAATTACTGTAAGATGGAAAAATTTAATTCATATATAAAAGCACCAATTAAAATTACATTGCTTCACATCCAGCCTCCTTAAGACATAATCTACACTGAAAATACTGAAAGGTAAATGTATAGTTAGTCATGTAGGGGGTTCACATCTGTATATTTTGCACTGCAAGGCCAGATGGGATCTCGGATAGGGAATCTCGTCTTGGGCTGTTTTTTTCTTAGAGCTATTCACTTGTGAATAATCAGCCTGAGTGCTTCTGTGCCTGAAAATAACAACCAAGTAATTTATGACCACAGAGAGCATGTAAGTGATATTTGTGTAAAGAATTCCACCTAGACTTTGGCCCCCTCTATTGGAGTCCAAGGCCAGGAGAGCTCGACATAATACAAACCAAACTCACACAAAATATTATTTTTAATGACACAGTGACAATTTAAATCATGAAGATTTTAGGGTAAAATTTATATGAATATTGCAACTAAAACGAATCTTTATATTTATGATATATTTATATTTATATAATGTTGAATTAATTAGATACAAACGTAAATAACACCAATATTATAATTGTAAGACAAAATTTTGAAGTCATTATCAAGATACAAATGACAAATTTAGGACATAATTGTGATATATAATCATTTTTATAATGTTGTGGAAATTAGCTTCCATGTAAATTTCTTCTAGAAATTTAGATTTTGTTTAAAAACTATATGGACTATATTTTTAAACAAAATAAGAAAAATATCCTGCTTTATTGTGACATGACAAATTAATATTTTAATAGTGTAACTACAAAAATATATGCGTCTCTAGTAATGTGAAATATATTAATTTTAAATTTTTTAACAGATTAATAAATTAACACAATGTTATGCAAACTACCCTGTAGAAAAAAAGGGGATAAAAAGTGTAGATAAATAAATAAACATAATTATAAAGTGAATTTATTAATTACACCACACCCCAGACAAACAAAATAATTAATAACTGCACATGCATTGAAACTATGTGCTATAAGATTGGCCAAGGGTTGGAGACATGAATGCTGATCACTCTGAAACACAGCCAATGAGAAGAGAGACTGAGAACACGACACTCAGACCACATAACATGCAGTTTTTGGCAAGGGGGTGGCAAAACATAATTCAAATAGCTTGTGGATACACGCACAACTCAAGGTAAAACATTTAGAGCTTTCTGCAACTAAAAATAAATACATTGCTGCAAAAGTGAACATAAATTAAATGACTGAAAAGTGATGATGGGTATCAGATTATGGATCATCTGACATGATTAATTTAAGTGAAAAATATTTGAATGGTTTGCTTGTGTTGAACTGTGTGACTGTGACTTACTGGAAGACGTTGGGACCAAACACGGTGGCCAGGTTGGTGGCGGTCATGCGGTTATGAGCATGCTCCTGTTCCACCCGAGACAGGAAGTGACATAAGTAATGCAGGAGGCTGTAGTGGATATCTGGCAGCTGGAGTAGCAGCTCACGCAGGTCCTCACAGAAGTCACCCTCACTGGATTCTGACAGAACAACACAAATATAATTCATATAATTGAACATGTTAAACATTAATATATTTCAAAAACAAAAGAAATGTAGGAACAGAAACAAAAAAAGGCTATTATTAAAATCCACCTTAGTCTGTGACCAATTCCAATATATATGTGTTTTATAATTAAATCTTAACAATTAATATTTACAATAATAGATTTAAAATGATAATGTTGTTATCATTAATACACTGCAGTAATACATTTTAAATATATATATATATATATATATATATATATTTATTTATTTATTTATTTATTTATTTTTAATCAGTTTACATTATAGTTCATTGTTATAAATATTTTCATAGTATTTGTAATTTTTTAATTTTTGTAATATATTTTCTATTTGAAACAAAGCAGTAACCGCTGGGGGAAAGCTGGAAAACATGAATGGTTGACAAGGATTATTTGTGGAGCTTTTAAGGTGAGTAGTGAATGTGGAAGTGAATAGAGCTGACTCAGAAGTACTCTGTAAGAAGTAGGGGAAGGGTGACGGCTTTAATAGTGTGTGAACATGTGGTGAAACAGTATGGGGCAACAGGAAGAGAAAGAAAAACCACATTAAATTGCTAAAGCGTGCCTGCTATAACTACTAATGGAATAGAGTAACCTACCTATGGTTGAAAGGTAAGCTAGAATGTACCAGCAATAATCATATTTGATCATTAATTTCAAAATAGTAGATGTTCAAAGGTGAGAAGAAATGTGATTTTGTCTTTTTAATCAGCAACGAATATAAAAAAGATTGTTGTTTTAATATATGAATTACAATGCATTATTTTTCACATTCTGAGTTTTAAATCAAATCCAAGAGTTTATCTGAAATTACTACGCAACTCTACAGTATCATGCACTCATAACATTCCCAATACAAATATGTGTCTGTTTTAATCCTTGTTTTTTGGCATCCGAGATGCACCATCTGCGCAGGATATTTAGTGTCTAGCACATGCCGCAAAGAGAGGGAGATTGGGACACCAACAGTGAGGCAGAACAAGAACAAGTCTGTGGAGACGGCAGCTCATGTAATTCCTTCAGGAAATCTTTTTTGGGATGCATCAATATGAAATGGAGGTGTTTATTGGTGCAACGCTGATCTCTGACACCACGACAACATTAATCAAGCAAAGTCTCCTCTCTGCACATCGCAGCGGCCAGTGAAGGATGATACAGTTGCAAATTCAATATTTTTTCCAATATTAATGGACCCTGTGGATGTAAGCCAGCAAAATAATGTCCTATCTAATCTTTTACACCATTCAGAAGCCAGAATCTTGCCTAGAGCTCTTCAAGCAGTATAAAAAACACAGAGCATGATTTAAACCACTTACTATGATATAGTCTAAGGCCGCTCCGCTCAGTCATTATCCTGGCTATGACTCATGAGCTTTAGATAGAACCATAACCTTCACCCAAATCATTTCAGTTGATCAACAGCTTAACAGGTTTGACTGACACTAAACCGCTGACCTACTCTTCTACACTGAATTAAACACAAATGTTAACATATGTAAATATAATTACATAATATATAAAAATATGAATATAAAAAAGTGCATAAGGATGAGGCTTTATATATATATATATATATATATATATATATATATATTTGTATATATAAATAAATAAATTTGTTTTATAACTATTTTTTATTTTATTAAATGATTGAGATGACCAATTAAATGGAAGTAGGCGGGGCAGAAAGTAAGCGCGAGAAGAAGAATCGCTATAAACCGATTTTTCCTGCCATGTCAACTTTTTTCTCACCTTTAAGGACGTTTGAAGTTTGAACCGCCAATCTTTCAATTAACGTTACCAGCCCAGAAATGTTTAAGTAACGTTACTAGCCTACACCACACCACCCATGAACGAAGACTAAAAAAAGATGACTCACCCTGGTACAACTGAATGAGAGGATTGTGGATGGAAGAGTGGATGAGACCTTCAGGCAGATCCCTCAAGAACTGCTTCAGTAAACTGGCTACAGCACAGGTGTCTGCGTCCTGATGAAGATCCACCTCCTCTCCACCATCAAACCTCTGCCGCAGGATATCCACGGCCCGGACGCTGCCGTTGACTCTGAACAGGCCCTCCAGATGAAGACCTGCCAGAGACACTCTGTAAGTCAATTTGTAGTTAAAACTAACCACATTTCAACTCTTATCTCAATTGCTGAACTAATCTTTAAAAAATATGAGAAAATATTTGATAAATGACATAAAATCTACAAAAAAAAAAAAAAATCAAGCTGAAGTAAAATACTTGGGACAGTTTGGTGCTGACATGTCAAAGGCCCAGTGAAGTGATTTTCTTCTCTGAAGGGTTATAGCACCATCCAGAGGAAAACAAGCCCCTATGCAGCTTCTGGGATTTAATTATCCGAGTACAGTATGTACTTTGTACCCTATGTATGTACCCTATTAACAAATAGGGTAATAAACAATAATGTTTAGTGAAATCTAGTTTTTAAGTATTGAAAGCTGTTTTAATGTAACAATTTTAATCCAAATGATGTCAGTAAGATGTGATTAAATATTTTGTCATGTTGTTGTCAATCACAGTTCTTTACCAACAAATTTTAACAGTAAATGAATAAATGTTACATGATGTTTTACAGAAATATGATTAGAAATGCTGCTACTAGAGCACATCTTTTTTTATTTGGTTTGACCTTGATACGGTACACAGTTACCTAATTGTGACAGTCAGAGCTTGGTCTTTGTTGGCTTCAGGCTCGGAGCTGTTTGGTAAAACAGTAAAAGCTGTGACTTTATGTTCTTATACAACATGTACTGTTGGCAAGTAGAAAAAGACACTGCTTGCCAGTTCATTCACTTCAGCCAACATGGTCAGAGTGCACTGAGTGGACCCACAGTATTATTCAAAAGCAGCACACACACAAACAAAAAAAATGTGTATAAAAAAAGAAGTTTAAGTTTTGTTAAAGTGTTTTAGAAAGATTAAAACGTGACCTTTTTTAAAATTGACTACATGACTACAAAAAATCCTTGCTTATGTGAGAAGCATTTATAATTTTACACACAAACATATATGTGTGTGTGTGTGTGTAAGTGAAGTTTAAGTAAAATGTAAATTTTACTCTATTATTATTTGCCCTGGAATCGTTCCCGTAAAAGGGCAAAACTAAGTATTCTGCCATTTGATACTATAACATTTGGCGCACCTCTAAAAACAATCATAAATCGCCCAGTAACTCTTAGGCCTGTATCAGTCACCTGATGATTTCTTCTTTGTGAAAATGTAGACGGCCAGGATGTGATGTGTAGCTTAAAGCATTATAATTGTTCACTAAAGAAACACTCAAGTTACTTTTAATTCTTTATCATTGTCCCCAGATCAGATTTCTTCACACCAACCACAATCAGGGCGAACACGTGAGCTGAGAGAGCAACTCTTACCATGCTTTTCCAGATACTCCACCATACACCGGACCACCACAGGAACCCCATCCTTGACAAGTCCCAGATCTCTCAACTCCAGCAGGGACACTCCGAAGATCTTCTTCCCTTCTGTGACGGTGGCTGGATAGGGTTTGTTCATGGGCAGCTGCACCATCCTCTTCATGTCCTCCTTGATCTGAACAGCTGCCTTGTTGTGCTTAGAAAAGCAGAAGAGAAAGGAGCAGTCAACCACCTCCACCGTTCTGACCGTCTGCATCTTGAAGACCCCTAGTCCATATCACCCTTTATAGACTTTTCTCTCTGCCAGTGTAGGTGGATCTGTCAGGGGCAGGAAACAGAAGGGACGGAGTCTGATGTGTGTGTGTGTGTGTGTGTGTCTACGTCAGGAGAGGTTGCCATGCACCTGTAACCAGGTGAGAGGAAACACACTCAAGCTGACAGTATATCAATCTCAGCTGTGCCTAGAGAACAGGGTTTATTATGGATTATCTTCGAATGTTATGCATTCAGGAAGTTATATTGATATGGTGAACAAATATTTACAACATGTTATCAGGAGTTTTCAGTGAAAACTATTCGAAATTAAAGTTAAATTGGGAAGAGGTTTGTAAGGTATTACTCTCAAAGTGTATGCCAGTTTTATTTTAGTATTGTTAATATATTATAATATGTTATATATGGTAGTATTTGTATTCCGAAAAATAAAACATTTTATTTTTTTAAACAAATGTTATCTGGTTAACTGTTAAATAAAGAAAATAATAAAATATAAACAAATTAATTAATAATTAAAAATACAAAATTAAATTAAAGTGTCATTTTTAAATTATTTTATTATTATTATGATTTATAATTTCATTTATTAATAAAATGAAAATATATATATATTTTTTTTATATTTATATAATATTTAACAACTCTTCTGAGAAAAAACTCCTAGATCAGCTTAAATGAACTAAGACCATCAAACCATTTAGGCTAGTTTGACATTTTTGAGCAAGACTATATGTACATAATATCTTTCTGCAGTATTTTTTAATGCAATAATGAAGTATTCAGTTGCATTGTGGAAAAGAGTTCATGCACTCACTAATTTAACATAAAAATTGAATTTTTTTATTGAAGAGTAACATCCATATAATAAATTTAGTGTTCTCACAAGAACACAGATACAATGCATCCTTCTAAATAAAGACTCAAGAATGGATTGTATTCAGAGGTTGTACTTCAGTAAATGAGAAGGTTTCCTGCTCATTCTGTTCTCTACAGTCTATTATGTGAGCATCTTCTAATTGGATGAGCTGTACGAAATGTCCTTTTTCAGCAGTGCATGACCCAGGCCACATTGTAAACACACAATGTTTATATTATAGCCTACACAGAAGCATAATCGGCTCAAATACCATGCAGTAGAAGCGTATTTATTGTTATTTTTTGACCGCAGACATGACATAATTTGAGACTAATCTGCTTCAGTGTCAATTCGATTTTAACTTGTGCTGTCAAATGATTAATCGCTAAAAAAATGTTGATTGCATAAGATGTGTGTGGGTTCTGTTTATATTTATAAGTATACATAAATACACACATGTACAGTGTAAATATTTACATCTCAAGGGTATATTTATGTCCATATAATTTATATTATAAATAAATAGATTCGATATATAAGCACAACCTATTTTTATGAAATATTTACATGCATGTGTATGTATTTATATATACATATACACAATAAATATACACAGCACACTTACATGTATCATGTGGACAAAAACCGCTATTAAAATTAAAGAATGCAGTAAAAACAGAAACTTTTTTGCAGTTTTGATCCTTTTAGAATCATTATAAAATGCTGATTGATTTATTTTCAATCTTGAAAACAGCTGTCCTGCATTTCTGCATACATTTCTTCAAAATAATTCAAATAATGATGATCAATTATTAACATGGAATCTTATTTCTGAATATGCTTGCTATGTAGCATTTTGTTCTTCAAGTTGGCATTAAGAACATAAGCCTGTCTGAGCTACTCAAGAGAGACCAACAAGAACAGATGTCCATGAAATCACCCCAACCTCACACAGGGTCCTGTGTGGGATTGGCGTTAGCATACAAGCATGCTATTCACAGTCAATGAGAGTAATAGAAAACTTTGTGATGCAAGTTTCCATTACAGGTTCAGACAAAGTCCTAATTAATGACACCCCCTGCTTTGACTCTTTTGGGAAGTCAA
Organism: Enteromius afrohamiltoni; assembly: GCA_034779775.1. Taxonomy (NCBI): domain Eukaryota; kingdom Metazoa; phylum Chordata; class Actinopteri; order Cypriniformes; family Cyprinidae; genus Enteromius; species Enteromius afrohamiltoni. The sequence goes on from JAUYWG010000001.1 coordinate 2,266,979, forward strand.
TGGATCGTCAAGCCCTCCCCCATAGACTGCAAAGTACACTTCAGTATACTCTCATATGATATTCCTTTTGATTTCTAGCTGAGGAGTCTGAGTTAGCTCAAAAACTGGACTTTAAATACCCACTGTGCAATTGACAGTAGAGGTATTTTATAACATTATAAAAGATTTATATTTTAAAGAAATGTTGTTCTTTTGAACTTTCTAACTGTTAATTTTTATTTCTCAGTTTACAAAAAATTCGGTTGTTTAACATCTTAACTTCTACATCAACTCAGCATATTAGAGTTATTTCTGAAGGGTCATGTGACACTGAAGACAGGAGTGATGATGTTGATAATTCAGGAATGAATTACATTTTACAATATATTTAATGATTATTTTAAAATAATACTTTTTATTGTTTTTGCTGGACTTTTGATCAAATAAACACACTCTTGATAATTCTAAGACATTAACAGAAATCATAACAGCCCCAAACATTTGCTACAAAAGCTGGGATTTTCTTTTGTTAGATTTCATGAACTCCGTCTCTGCTGGGTGAGAAGCAAGTCTCAGCACGTTCATTCATCTCTCTCACACGCATGCGCTCACACATGCTGTGTGTGGTCCTGACAGCAACTGGTTGTAGCAGCGCATGCTAGCAACAGCTGCAGATCCTCTCTGCTATTATGGAAACACAAGCACACTTTGAAAACACTTAGCACAAATTGAATACACTACTGGGCCAGTTCTGATAAGGAATAACTTTGTACCTTATTTAACTCTAAAAGGTGCATTTTATTACTCTTGAGTAGTATGTATATTACTATGAACCTTTTAAGGTTTAAATAAAATACAAAGTTGTCCATTTGATGTTACTGTCCTAATAAAAAAATGTTAATTTATTTATAACGTTTCATTAAGTGTGAAGCCGACACTAGAGTGTCAGTTCCAGGTAGCCTAACACAAGAGACATTGTTAACAGATGGGAAGAAATGACTTCTGTCTAGCGGCTTTTACCCAGGTTTAAGTCCAGGAACACAGCCAGCACTCTTGCACATTGATGCATGCAGAAACTCCACAGTAATTATGTGTGAACTCAAACACACACACTTCCATACTGGCTGAGTTCCCTGCCTTATAAGGAGTTGACCAGCATGTTTTTTGTACTTACACAGATGGTTATTGCTCCAGCCCCCATCTCCCTCTTCTTCCAGGAAGAGCCTGTAGAGTGATGAATTCCCCAAATTCCTTCTCCCTTCTTACAGTGGCCTCCTTAACATCCCATAACAAAGTCCCTGGGTCATAATGTGAAGTTTAGTCCAACTCTGGATAGAGTAGACGTGTCCGAAAACATCAGAAGCAAAGCAGAGGAGTCAGCCTCCCTTTCCTAAAGCTCAGTGGAGCTTAGTGACTCCTCACCAAATGAAATCTGAGCCCTGCGCTCTAATTGGCTGGTGTCGTGAGTCACATGACCAGCTGGCCCAAACCTTTGAGGGTCTCTCCACATGGGGCAAATGAGAGGAAGCTGCGTCAATTACCAATTCACAACTTTTCAGGGTCGGTGTAAGGGGTCTTTTGTCTTTCATACATTTTAAAGATTAAACTTGATGATGTAGGAAATTCTGCTTTTCTGGGTTTTATGATTTGGTAGTTTAGAATATCCTATCAAGACCAACATTAGCTGCATGTAAATTTGTATACACAGGCTTTTGTACTGAAAAAAAAGTCTTTGTGCACAAGTACGAAGAGTATTAGTCCCCAAAAGCTTCACTAATGGATGTATTATGCAGTGGCCAAAAATGTAAAACAATCCTAAACTTATATATTATGGATTTATCAAAGCAAATCTTATCTTTTTAATCGTATTCTTCAAAGTCATGACCCTTCATATAGAGTTTTGAACGCTGTTTACTCTCTTATTCATCTTCAAGGGGTGCTTTTAAACTATTAAAGCTATTGAGTTCACATGAACGCTGGAGTTTTGTGAAAGCAAAAGTATATATATGCGACCTTGAGCCACAAGTGTCATAAGTGTCAATTCTTCAAAATTGAGATTTATACATTGTCTGAAAACTGCATAAATATTCTTTCCACTGATATCTTGTTTGTTAGTATAGGACAATATTTGGCGGAGATAACGATTTAGACATCTGGAAAATTTGCAAAAAGTTTAATTATGAAAAAAAAAAATGAAAAAGTTTATTATGTTTTAATATATTCCTGGTAGGAAATGTATAAAATATCTTCATGGAACATGATCTTTATTTAATATCCTAATTATTTTTAACATAAAAGAAAAGAGTCACACATATACTCCACTTTAAGTGTATTATTATTAAAAAAAACAATGCATATATAATTTTTCTCTTACTATTCTAACTGTAAAACTTAAAAATGTGGCTGGTTTTTATGATTACGGATTTTGAAATACTAATAAGTTATAGTATTTCATAAACTAATAAGACTGAGCAGCTACATAGCATTATTACATTAACATATATCAACAGTAAACCTTGTTTACAGGTGCTTTTGTTTACTATTCATTTGTTTACATTTTTGTCTTCCAATGTCTCTTGCATGCAGTGCTTGGTGTGGTCTTCTGTTCACTCACATGGGTGAAAACAGTGGGCTTTTCATCTCACGGGAACGAAACTCACTACACCATGAACCTCCCACTTCATGACAGCTGACACACAAGCAGACCACCAGAGTCAGCCTAATGAACAACACTGAGGGGATGAAAGAAGTGTGAAATAAGGAGCGGGAGGCACTAGAAGGAAGTAAGTGCAATATCAGAATTTAAATGACATTTCTAGTTAAGACACAGTTAGCACACCTGAAGGGCACAATAGCTTGATTATTTATTGTTTTCAAGCATGTGTTTGAGTGTCAAGTTGGGTCAAGTGTCAAATGGGTTTTTTTCTTTAAGGTCTTATGACACAGTATGTCCTTACATTGTCACCTTAATCACCTTTGCAATAATGCACCATTAATATAATCTGAAACTCACTAATTATTGAGTAGCAACAGGAACAAATGTGAACAGATGCTTAACTAAATCAATCAACCCAGATAAACAGGTCTTTGTTCGTCTGACCTCTCTCACCGTCCAGCCTGTTACATAACACACATCTCCAGCAGACTTGATGGACAAGGGTTTGAGTAGGCAAACCCGGCTGATCTCGGGTGTCATGGTAACCACATTGGCCAATGGCAGCGGGAAGATTGCTATGCAGTTACCACAGTGCTTAATGGGATGTTCTGGGAAGCTGCCAGAGTGTTACTATGCGGATGCTATGATGTTCTGAATGGTTGTTACTGTGTAGGTCATTACTATGAGGTTTTCAGTTCTGAGTGTTGCTAAAAATACTCTCAAAACTTAAAAGGTACAGGGACTATAAAATGGTAAAGATTTAATTGTTGCTATATATAACCTAGGATAGGGGGTTTACTCCAGAATTCAACAAATGTGACAAAATGTCAACAGCAAATCCATGTTTTTGGATCCAAAAACCAAAATCCATTTGCTTTGGTAGATTTGACAGTCTATGAAAAGATAGCATTTTTTTGTTGAATCTATTTGTACAGTCAATCGCACAACAGCTCTTTCCTATAAGTTGAATTCTTTTGAGAAAACATCAGGATCAGTGGTCCAGTGTCCTTGGAAACCCTTTTTCTGGTTAGCGTCATTACTGAGGAAGCGGATGGTGGCCTTGTTTCCATTGACAGTTAAAGATGGTGTGTTGGAGCCACAGAATTTTCCTAAATCAAGAGAAAATGTAGTATGATAATGGGGAATATGCAGCTGAGCTGACAAAGACGTTTTTAAATCAAAGATGCTAGGCTATCATCCAACCTTTTGATGACCCTGCAGCATCAAAGATCTCAATGTAATCCACACACTGCCCCAGCAAATTAACAGCCTGGACTTCAAAGTGAGTAAAGGTGATATGGATTCCAGTGGCTGAGGGAATGGAGATAGTCCAGGTGCACACTGCTTGGCTCGGGTACTCATTGGGCCAGTTGGGTGATTGCAGGTCCCCTTTCTGACTCGTGAAGTGGCCACCGCAACCAATAACAGCTGGATATGAACAGACACAAGCAGGCCAAATGGTGTTTTGTTGTTTTAGTGGTGTTACTATGGGTTGCTTGTGTGACCATCATACACTGTTTTCTGTAGAATCTGTTATAATTTGCAGACTGTTTGGGTCGCGGTAGCTAGCATGAAATTCTCCAGACTGTAAACGCCACAAAAATTGTGTAATATATACCAGCATGTTGCTCTGGCTTGGTTATATAATGCTTTAGTTGTTTGTCTAGTTTGTTTGAAAGCATGACGAATAATAATACTAATTCTTGCTTTAACCAGCTCCACTGACCACTTAAAAACGTAAAATATGTCGGGTGGCAGTACTTTTGCACTCACCCTCTATGTCAGCAGGATCCACTGCCTTCCAAACGGCACTGAACCCTGTATCCACTATTTTGTCATTGGCAGAGAAATAAACAGTCAGTGTGTCTTCAGCCGTGACTAGATCTCTCGGAGGAGATGTGCAGTATGTACCTGAGAAAAAGAGGCAGAGTACACAGTGTATTATCTCTCATCCACATTCCCTATGGACAGTGGCCCACCTGGGAGCGCGCTAGTATATATATGGTCAAGCCTCGTAGGATATGTCTGCGTACCCAGAGTGCCCACGCTATCACTGAGAACGACTTTGTCATTAAGGCACAGCGTTGTCTCCTCCAGAGAGAAGGTGCTAAAGTGAAGTTGGACGTTTTTCCCCGTGGGCACACGGATATTCCACTGACAGGATGCTCTGTTGCTGTAACTCTCTGGATGATTCATCGATGCCAGCGAGCCCTCCGTTCCAACCAGATCCTTTAGTCCACCACAACCAGAACCTAGAGGAAACAAGAGTGTGTTATGAGCTCCACTCTAAAATCTTTAATTGTTTCCAAAATCAAAAAGATTGTTCATGCTAAGCAATGTTGAGTGGACGTACTGGTGAGTTCATGGATGTCTTTGCGAATTATGTTTTCAATCCAAGGCAGGTAGGTAGAGAAACGAGTGAAGACGCTTGGTTTCTTATCAAAGATACAGCCGATTGGACCAAAACTAGTGATGCCATGCACCTCCCAGGCTGCCGAGGGGCCATCTTGGCATACCAGGGGTCCACCTGAGTCGCCCTTTTACATGAAATGTATGCTATGAGCATGTCAGTTGGTTTGTTGTTTTGCTTTAAAGTGCCTATATTTTATCTCAGAGTTATTGCATACCTGGCACACAGACTTGAGCTCATCAGGTAAAGTGTAGCCGCAGCAGATCATGGAGGTTTTGACCTGAAACCACCAATAGTCCATGCGTTTACAGGTTTCATATGGCACTACTGGCAGGGCCACCTGGTTCAATGTCTCAGCAACTTTGGGAGCAGTGGAGTTACCTGTGGGCAAGATAGTTTTATATATTAGTAGTTATTCAGCTTATTGTCTCTCAGAGGTAATGGCAGCTGAAAGATAAAGATGGATTCTTAATTTAACCTAGTATGATTCTTCATTTTCAGGATGCATTATTATAACCGCACTGCAGAGGGCGCAATCACTCCAGAGTCTTTGGGGACTGTCACATATGTGGGCTAGTGAGTATATATTGAATATATAGGACCTGTATATTTTTAGTGCATGTTTTTATACATCAGGGCAAACATGTTTATGAATTAAATCAGACGGGGCTGCTGAAAAAGTAAATGCATTATTTTTTTTTTAAATGGGAAGTATGTCATGAAGCCGATCAATCTATAGTAATATTAGCTGCTTGTAGCAGAGAGACACACTGTTAAGTTGCCACCAAAATCTATAGCTGAAAAAACCTTTATAATATAATATAATTCATTTTGCATAGTTATGTTAGTATATGCTATTATAGTGTTAATCAATATTTGTCATTTAGCTTTTATTTTTTTATTTATATTTTGGTCATGTTAATGTGTTTTTGACTATTGTATGATTTAAAAGAAAACTGGACTTAAATAAAAAATACAAAAATGAGCATGTTACTAAAAAATAAAAAATAAAAAAATAAAAAATATACACATATATATATATATATATATATATATATATATTTATTTATTTATTTATTTATGCATTAAAAAATTATATAGGTGGATATAAAAATACACTGATTTCAGCTCTGTTTCTGTTAAAAAAAAAAATATCCTTTTTGGTTTATTAGTAGGCCTATTATTTATATGTATTGTAATAACTTTTTAACAGACAGCTATTTTTAAAGACCAACATAAGATTTGATGTCCACAAAAAGGAAGTCCTCCCCAAAATTAACATGACTGGCAAAAAAGCGCCTTCATGTTATTTGATTGGCGAACAAGTTCTCTCAATTCCTTTCATCGATTTATATGTATACCGCATACTTAGAGTATTGCAAAACTACCACAACATGTTATCATTTCTATTACTATAATTCAGTGGCTGGACCACACAGAACCATAACCTAACCTGTTTCATCTCCCCAGCCAGTGGCGTAGCATTTTTTCCCTCCGGGCAGGACCTCCTCAAATGAAGGCAGACAGGCAAAATCAATGTAGTCACTGGACTTCACCTCTCCATCCAGTCGCACCAGAGCGATGTCGAACTCCACAGTTGGAACAGTTGGGTACTGGAAGCCCTCATGACGATAGATGCCAAGCACATTAAAGCACTTCTCTGTCAGCTCAGAGAAGGTCAGGTTGTGTTTCCCTAGACACATCTTCCAGCGATGCAGCTCATCGGCATACCTGATAAAAATTCACACACACACACACACACACACACATACATAAGTACACAGTGTAATCACAGGATGATCAAGATCCAGGCACAAAAATACTCTATTAGAGATAAATTAAAGCATAAATAAATATATATTAGGGCCGTCAAACGGTTAATCGCGATTAATTGCATCCAAAATAAATTTTAATATATACACATATACACATAATATATGTGTAATCGTCATTTGTTTTTGTGACAAAGCTCTACAGTGCAACAGAATGACAGTAACAAGACAAGTATGTCAATGTATAACCTGATGAAGCAGTGAGCAGCTGTCAAGACCCAGTTCTTATGGATGAGAGTTCCTCCACATGTATGACCAAATTTGGGTGAAGGCTCAGAATCGCGCAAAACCTTGAACAAAAATGACAATAAAAATTATATTTCTGCATTTTTTTGATGCAGCATTATATATAACATTTAATAGATTGGGTTTGTTCAGATACCTAGTCCTAAGTATATTAATATCGATGCTTCCCTTAGCAATCATAGATAATAATCATAATAACAATAGCAACAAGCTGAATTAATAACTGACCTCAAGCACATTGACCCTGCTTATATCATTGTTCATTTCTCATATCATTAGCTTTGTATAAACAGAATTTTATCTTTAATAAGATAAAATGGCAAACATTATCTTTCCTGTAATATGAGATTGCTGAAATCTCTTCGGGGTAAGGTGTGAGATTAGATGAAGGCTTAACTGTACCTGCATGGATACTTGCCACGGCCAGGAGTGTGCTTTGGCAGGCTCTCCATTCACTATGCGAGTGTTGACATCCGGAGTGATCGCAGGCTTCCCGCAGCTCTCAGGCCAGTCTGTGAAAGAAGAGGGCTCAGCATTCAGGTGAAGGCTTTTATCTGCAGGGATTTCTAACATGCGGAATGATTTCAGCTGTGAATAAGCCTCGCTCTAAATTACCCAGAAAAAAATAGACTCGTTTCCAAAAGACATTTTGGTACTGCACTAGAAAATGTGAGCGGTGCTTGCAAAATGATGACCACGATGGAAGGGTTTTTGGTCCTAGCAACCTTTGATACTGTACGCAGTTATAGTAAGTGCTAAGCTGTTCTGACATGTATGACATGTTCAACAACTAGTCAACAATGCAACACGTATTTTATCTGCATTCATACAGCATATATATATATATGGTGTATAAAAAGTTCAAATTATCAAAAAATCAAGTTCTTTAGTGGCATGGTTCCATGATAAACTATCCATGGAATCATTCCATTCCACAAAAGGTTCAAAAATCATTAAATCATTTAAAAATGGTTTGTGGATCACTGAGAGATTCTATGAGGAACCAAAAATGTAAAAATTAAAAATAGCTGGAACTGATTTTAAATGTGAAATGACATTAAGTGTATTTGTTCATACCTATCTTGATGTCATCCCAAGGGTTGGGCGGCACTGGAGGCTCGGTGGGGGTCGGTAAGGTGGAGTCAGTAGTCCAGTGTGCATGAAAACCTTTGGCTTCGAGGAAAATGTCGACGAAGAAACGTATCACAAGCTCATTTGTTGTGCTTTCGATGACAGCAGGCATTTGGGAGCCGCAAAACGGGCCTATGAGAAAGTAAATTTAATGAAATATATTGCCTATAGACCAATTGAATATATAAGCCATACAATTTGAATATGTCTGGGTTGGATAAATGAAGGTTATAAATATGTCACAGTTTTTAAAGTGCCTCATAAACAGGTGCCCTTAAAAACGCATTCAGTAACATCCTTGTCCTTGCTTACCGTATTTTTTTGCTCCAGGTTGTGTTCCGTCGTAGACTACCACATTGTCATTGCACTGGCCGAAGAGGATGCCAGCCTCTTCCACGTCAAAATGAGTGAACGTCAATTTAATGGTCTTCCCTTTGGGAACGCGTATGGTCCACAGACACATGCTGTTAGCTGGATAGTTCGTGGGCCAGTTTTGAGACTTGATGATGCCTGTCTCCTCCTGTGAGAAACCTCCACATCCCTGGATATCTGCAGGACATCATAAGTGAGGTTTGGTGCCTTCGGACAGAGTAACAGCTATACAATGTGACAGTTAAAGGTAGAATTGTTCCAACCAAGCAAAATGTCAGAAAATTGTGTCTTGTTATTATAGCAGAAGTCAGCTGGTACATGGCATCTCAGGTTTTAGCCCCAGGTTCAGGACAAGCCACATGTCACCAGGGTCCAAAATTAACTTTTTGCTATATTTGCCAGTGGCAGATGTTTTATATATATATATATATATATATATTTGATGAAATTGTAATTTAGCTTTTTCTTTGCCTATTTCAGGCAAAAGCATTGTAATCTAGCTGGTAAAAAAAAATATATGTGGTAAAAATGTTTGCAACTTAAAAAGACTTTATTATTTTTTTACTTTTACTTTTTTATTACTTTATTTTTTCTGGAGAATTTTTCCCATTTTTCTACAGGTTAGTGGGCTACTTGCAATATCAATATCACAGTACGGATATCAGACAATCACTAGTCATGTTCACAAGCAATGTGAAGATTTGTTTTGTCCCTTGTGTTTTTGTTTTATGGATGAATAGGGTTTTTATAATAAATATGAACAATATGAAAATAAAATAATTGGGAATTATTTAAAAATGTTTAGAGAAATAATCATTGTAATTGTAGAAAAATGTGAAAATAAAATTTTTAATTATTTAGAATGATCAGAGAAATAATAGCTTTTTTTAATATAGAAAATGAATGAATATATAATTATTTGTAATTATTAACAAAAAAAAAAATATGATGAAAATAAATCCAAATTTTAATGGCTTTCATATTTTTTTCAATAGTAAGCAATAATGTTTAATGTAAATATGCGCTAGACTGATATCTTTAGCCATATGAACAAATCTTTTATACATAATGCACTGTAAACATGGTCTAAAATCAAGTGCAGGATTAGTCAATCTTAAAAAAAAAATTAAGGATCATATTTTTGTGGCTTATTAGCAATTTTGTACCATAGAAAAAGCATGAAAGGTTATTAAAATGCAAAGAAATATGGTATAAAATGTTCTATAAGGCCTTCTTTTTGTTTGTTTCTGGTTGGCTGCACAGAAAACTGCAGGCAGAATTTACTGTGAGTCTAAGGAGAATATGTCACAGAGACAAGCTTTTAACTGAGCGCTTGCAGTGTATGTTAATGCAGGCGTCAATCAGTATGACTACAGATGGTTTCCTCTCGTTTTTTAGGGGTGTAGCATCTGGTGAAGGGGGAAATGTTTTTCATAAATCCAAGAATCTGTATATTTACTGTGAAATATAGCTCTTTGAAGTGCCACTGTGTCAGCCAGGACATTTATTTGAGCGATTTGGCACTATTCCAGCTTGTGGATGTGCAACAGATTTAGAATGAAATTTCTCAAATATTATTGAAATACTGTGAAAATGGGATGGTTAAATGATGTTGAATGTGTGTTTATGACACTGTTTCCTACAGTTATTCTGCATTGCTATACTTCCCTCATTACCTTGACTTCAAAATATCCATAGGGGACACACACATAGAAAATCTTGCAAGACACACAGGGTTGCTGATGGCAGCCACATCAGCAGGATTCATTCAAGGTGTGTGTAGGTGTGTGTAGGTGTGAGTAGATAGACATCTTTATAAGTTTGCGAGGTGTTTTACCAGAAAGGTCCTCTGGATACACAGCTTCCCATGTGGCAGAGAAGCCGCGGTCGGCTAGTCGAGCGTCTGACTGGAAACTTAGCAACATGTTGTTGCTGACACTGATAAGTACCGGGGGAAGAACAAACCCGCAGTGTGTGCCTGAGAGAAAGAGATAAAAGAGAAAGTTTCTGCACCACTCTCCATCTCCTGGCCCAAAGTCAGAACACTGTCATTGCTGGTTTTGCATCATTTGTACTCGAGGCCACCTACAGCACAAGGTTAGTCAAAAGTTCACCTGTTTGGCCTGCTTATGCTAAAATAATAAGTAAAATAATAAGAAAGAACAGAAATTTACCTAGCCTTATGTCTAAATGACTACAGCCCCATTGACTCCCTCTGTGCCCCTTTAGTTAAAGAAGAAAACTGAAGTCATTGCATTTGGAATTTGGAAAGATGAAGGTGAACGCATACCTTGACTCTAGGGGTCAAACAACTGAAAATCAAGCCAAGAATCTTGGGGTGATTTTGGAGACAGAGCTTAGTTTCAGTAGTTACGTCAAAGCAGTAACTAAATCAGTGTAATATCATCTCAAAAACATTGCAAGAATTAGATGTTTTGTTTCCAATCAAGACTTGGAGAAACCTGTTAATGCGATTCTGACTAGAGCCAAAAAGTCACACCAGTCCTCAGGTCTTAACACTGACTTCCAGTTACATTTAGGATAGATTTTAAAGTTCTTTTATTCATTAATAAATTACCAAATTGCACTGGACCTACATACATTGCAGATATGCAGAGCACTAGGATGGATTCAGTTAAAAAAATACCAAGGGTTCACACAAAACAAGGGTAGTCCACTTTTAGCTATTCTGCCGCCCGCAGTTGAAACCAGCTTCTGGTTAGGACTTTTTAATCTCATAATTCCACATTCTATTTAACCAATATGTCTTTATATTTTATAAAGATTTTAACATAATAAATAACTTTTAATGTCATAATTGTAATCTTAGAATTTTTATGTCATAATAATGACTTAAAGTCTCATAAAATTCATCTCATAAAAGACTTTTCATGTCATAACTTTAAAATTTATGTCACCTTTTAAGGGAAAGCATTTTACCAAGGCCAGCCCGAGTCAAATTGTACTGTTAAATAATTGTGTGACTATAGATTATTAACTTTAAAAAGAAAAAACTGTTAGAATCAGTTCAAAAAACAGTTTAAATGATTTGCTCACACAATGGAAATACATCACATATCTTCTACAAGTGAAGAAAAAGCTTTTTATTATTAAGTTAAACACCTGCGTATGAAACTTTGCTTGTTTGTACTGCAAATAAACGCTTTCTAGGGGGCTTTTCAAACTAACATTAGTACTATTAAGATTCACTATCTTTATAGCTGTGGTTAACATTGTTATGCATTTCAGTTCAAACTGTTTGTACTATTCCTCTCTTTAGGGTAACACAGGCTGTCAGCAGAACTAACACTAACACACCGCTGCGTCTTGACAGCCAGGATAAAGAAAGTGATGTGAAGAACACACACACACATATACACACTTGTATGGCGAGTAAGGGCACAGTGTCAAGACAAATGAGCCGTAAAATCCATGACTGCTGGTCGACCATATCTAAACTTGTTTTTTATTAAAGGTGCTCTATGCGATGTTGCAGGATTTTAGCTCGATTTCATTTTTATCTAAAACCGTACGCATCACCCCTTGATCATCTTGCTGTCTGCCCTCTGAATACATTGGGGGGAAAAACAGTCTCGAAAGACAACACAGAGGCTGCAATACCGAAACAAACACTATGGGCACAGGATTTGCACCACAACAAAAACAACTTTGGCCAACCAATCGGCAAGAAGAGATGGGGTTTAATGTCCGGGTTTTTCCCCAATGTATTCAGAGGGCAGACAGCAAGACGATCAAGGGGTGATGCATACAGTTTCAGATAAAAATGAAATCGAGCTAAAATCCTGCAACATCGCATAGAGCACCTTTAATTTCGTAGCGCTTGTGTGCAGTTATATTGCATTACATGGGTTTCATAGAAATGTTGTTCCACTGACTACCCTTGCATGACATTTTAAAAGAATGTACTGGTCGCATTTATATCTTTTTTTACCATCTCCATCTGATTTTCAACATAAACCATAAGACTGTAAATATAGTTTAATATATTATATTTATACTGTACTTTTTAACATCTGAAAGTTCTGTTCTCCGTTCACTGAAATTGCAAAGACAAGAGTGATTAATCTGTTTTGTCCCATGCAAGAAAGCAAGTCAGACGACTTTGGAATGACATGAGGTGACTTTGTTTGAGAGCGCTATTCCTCTATACAATCAGTGCTCTGAAACAGCCAACGTAACACTTGTCCTTTTTGTCCTTCCTTGTAGTTCAAACATCCCCAAACTTCTGGGTATTTTTCCTCTCACTTTTTCTACCATTCTTCCTCAACCTGCACTGGGACTTATTGACAGTATCTGGCGTGCAGTCCTTGAAAAGCTGCTGCAGATAAGCGTATCGGCTGCTCACAGCTCTGTTTGATGTTCAGTAATAAGGAGCCGTAATTTATAGTACGCTCGCCTGCTGGCTCATGCCTCGCTGAGACTGATGATAATCAGTTTTTACAGCCCCTTTGTGGGAGGGATAAGAGAGAGCGATGAGAACGCCAGCTACTCTTGTGCCAGCGGTGCCATTTAGTGTTAGTTATGGGCCCCAAAACAAAGTCGAAGGTCGTCTCTGATAGGCCACGTTCTGGCACAGTGCTATGCTGGCTTGACACATTTCATCTAATTAAATTACTGGAGGATGTGTCACATAAAAATAGGACAAGTCTGTTCAAATATTAAGCCCAGTTTTAATAATTGTCACGCGCACCAGATCACGTGAGGTCACGAGGACCCGGAAGTAACCTCGCGCAGGTATTTAAGCAGGAAGTA
>JAUYWG010000001.1:2280477-2302439 GCA_034779775.1 Enteromius afrohamiltoni
TTCTCCGCGTCTGAGTATTCCGTCACACTACACTGGGACTAACCTCGATCATTCATCTCCTGTCTGCCTCCGTGACAATAATTCAGTTTTGGGCAATTGCAAAACGAGGTGATTTTTGGATTTTAAAACAACATTGTTTAGACTATAGATGACATACTTTTAGATTCCAGACTAGAATCTCTGCAACCTAGTCTCATAAAAATGTACCTCTGTGCACATTTTGTGCAACACTGTTTTGTTGTTTCAAAGAGAAATGTCCACTAAGTGGCGTTAAAACACAGGTTCAATATGTAAACCCTGGCATGTTTTATTACGTTGACATAGCTATGTATTGCTGTGCTTTTATTATGTTAATATACATAGGTATTTATTGTGGAAGTCCAGAATTGAAATATCTGGGGACTGTCGATAAAAATTAATGCTCTATCATCTTGTAAATATGCCCTAAACCAAATCCAACCCTAAACCTTACCGATAGTGTTAACAATTGCAAAACTGTTAAAAAAAAACACATTTGTTAATGCAGCTGTGCCATCTCAACTTCTTTTTACACATATTTGAACTGTTTTGTCGAACCGTAGATACACAGGACTTGAGTAGGAGCATCTCAAGTACATCTCAACAAACCCATAGATATGAAGCTTTTCGAATGCTTTATGTAGTATTTCGTGTTTGTAGTATTTCGCACCCAGGTACGCTTATGCCACGAGACCAGATAAGTTTGAGCCTTGTGTTAGCAATTTGTAAGCACCATTTATAAAACATAAAGAAAAACACTGAATAAAAGTTTACTTTGAAACTATTAAATGGAAATTTCACAAATACATTTTTGAAACAGAAAGCCTGAAATAGTATTTTCCGGTAATCGTAACCATTGTACCTTTTGTCTTTTTAGAGTGGCATCTTACCCAGTGACTGCTGACTGTCGGTGACGGTGAGTTTATCTTTGCCGCATTGACCTGCTTCACCCACGATGGCCAGATCAGTGATGTGCAGTTTGACAAGAAAGCCCTCATCCACCGAAATGTCCCAAGAGCACCTCAAGTTTGCAGGATAAGCCTGAGGATAGTTCTTGGAGTTTATCTGACCTTTACGTCCGGACAGCTTCCCAGGGGACCCACAGCCAGAGTCTAAACAGAAAGCGAGCGTTATTGTCGGAACAATAACGCACAAAAGAAATTCATCAGACCTTGCAGTGTTTAAATATCATCCGGCTTCATGTAGGGTAGAAAGCTTGTCATGCTCTGCACTGCTAAATGCTTGTTAACAGAATAGATTTAATTGATTTGTTCAAATGTTGCACTAAATTATATTCTCCACAGAAATTCCTCCAACACCCTAATTCACACATAAAAAACACACACAAGAGCTCTTTAAATGCCTCTGCTTTTTCTAGACCAAAATTAAATTATATTATGTGCAAATGGAGACTTATGCTTAAGCCTCCAGCTTCACAAATATTTCTCCTGGGGAAAAATACCCCAGTAGATCCAAAACAATGTCTCAAACTGCTGAGATTTGCAAGTATATTTGCCAACATCTTTCATAAAGTGAATCCAAAGTAGATACAGATATTGATTTACCTGATTAAGTGAACTTTTATCCTGTGAAGTAAGATTAGAGGTGGGCAATATGACCAAATATAGCTATTTTGATTAATGATAACTATATATCACAATATAGTTATGTTTGCTTTACATAAGGTTTTTATGAAGTCATATTGCACATATAGAGAAATGCGTTTAACCCTAACTTGATGTGAAAATGATGTGAGAAAATTTCTACTGGTTAAAAGTGTCTAGCGGTATATCGCTTCTTTAGTTTTATTCTTGTAAGTGGAAAGTCAATATACTACAGGACTACAGGCTCAGTGAACAGCAGCCCCTTTAATATGATCATGGATGTGATGCATTGATTCAATTTGACTGTACTTACCTTCTGGAGCAGGTGTTTTTGTCTGAACAGGTGTGGTAATCGTTGGTCCAGTGGTCTTTGGAGTGGTTGTAACTGGTGGGGCACTAGCTGCTTTATAGGTGGCACTGAATCCTTTGGCAGTCCCACTCGAATCCGACTTGAAACGGACCACCATACTACTGCCACTAGACAACACCGGAGCCGGGAGACTGTTTCCACAGAAACGACCTACAGTAATTGAGATTTATATTTTTTGGCAGATAAAAATGAGTGCACAGATGTTCGGCGAGGAACAAAGGCAAGCTTTCTGGATTCTGTAAATGTCAGTTCTCACCCAGTTGGGCAGCACCATCTGAAGCGCCGTCATAGACATCCACAAAATCACCACATGATTCTGGGACAAGGTTAAATGCTGTGAATGTTAGCCGAACCTTTTCCCCATCAGGTACTTGTATCATCCACTGGGCGACCCATGCAAGTGAAATATATATTATATACAATTCTCACCATTAAATAACTACAATACATTGTATTTAAACTGCTATTTTTGGCATTTTGCACATGGGCAATGCATAAACTGATCCAAATGCAATTTTAGTATCCTGACAGAGCTGGTGATTGAAATTGTGCTTTCTCACGCATCTTTAGTTAGTTTCAAGTCAAGGCTGGAAGGCTGGCTGTAGATTAGCTGATGTGGGTAAAAATCCTGCCAGATGGAGCCACACTGTGAGGAAGCTTCCAGCAATCTGACTTCCACAATCAAAGACCCTCATGTCAAAACTGATCATCAAATCCTCCTCACAAACTGCACAATTTCCTGTAATGATGCGTGATGCAACTATTTTTGTGAGGAAAATGTGCATGTGCAAAACACTCTGACTTGATGATAAAATGTTGTGGATGGGTGCACAGGCATTGGTTGCTAATGCGTGAATGAATGTATAAACAAAAATGTGAATCAGATTGCAAACGTTAGGGTTCATATAAACAGAACTTCCAATTGGATTCATTCACATTGACAAAAATGACTACAATTACTAGAAAATGGCTAATATTCCTTTTCATTGTGGATTCGTTTAATCTGTTTTATTATATACCAAGTCCTTAGAATAGTATTCTTCATGTTATTCGTTTTGATGGTGAAAGTTATGCATGAGTAAGCCGATATTGAACACAGTGTTCAGAGCAATCGGTGTGTAGGTGAAAAAGAACAAAGAGACAGACTCCAGAGAGCAAACTGGAAAATGACTGATTGTGATAAATCAAGAGCAGGTGTAGAGGTCATATTGATCATTGGAAGCACCTGGTAGAGTGCACCGTTTTCATAGTTTTGTGAGGGAAAGCCAGGGGTCAACAGCTCCCCATGGTCACCTTGAAGAACACCACCAGCCCCAACTATTTCTAGAAGCATGGGAACGAGAGAGATTTAGCTGCAAAGAGAGACACCAAAAGGGTATTCTGACAACCCCCCTCCTCCCAATACATCCCAGTTATGCACACACACACTAACGCGCTGTGCCTATTTCTAGGTCAGCTGCAGCGAGACACATATAACAGCTTCTCAGTATCTGGCAGAGTAAGATACAGTCACTAAATGATGATATGAAAGGTGCAGCAGATATGTATTGTTAAATCTTAAATGTTCTTCCACCGTGTTAATAATACTGTTATGTAATTAAATCATTATGTAATTCCCATTGTCTTTACCTGACGTTGTCTCAGGGGCCACAGCATGGTACAGGGCTTTGAATCCTCTTTCTGTGTGTCTGTCATTGGTGTCGAAATACACAAAAATGCTGTTTCCTAAGGAAACTATTGGTTTAGGTGAAGAATAGCCACAGTACTTCCCTTGAGGAAAAAACATTATTATTAATAATATATACAAATAATATTGTCATTACATATAATATAAATATGTGTGTGTGTTTCTAGAGTGGTAATATTATTTGGCAACTACATTTGTTAGAAATTATAATAATTCAACTCAAAAACAAAACATCTGGGTGCGTTATGGTTATTTTCTTTTGGTTTTGGGACTTAAATACATAAATAATCTAAAAAGAAATCATTACAATATCAACAACTCAAATAAATATCAATCAATCAAAACATAATAAGCAATAAATAAAGAAATGTTGGTTAAAACAAAACAGAAGTAAACACAATGCATAATTACATGCAATAACTCTAAACCAAATCCTAAACCAAAAGTAATTACAAGCTATTAATTATTATTACTTGGTACTTAAATATATAATTGCAGTGTAACAATGTAAAATAAAGTGTAAATGTGCTTACAATCAAATTAATTTATTTGTTAATATTACACCATAAACCATAAATATGGCAAGGCTCAATTGGAAAATTCCTGTCTATATTAAAAATGACTGATATCAGCCTTTGATGTCATTTTCTCATAATGTTTCTATTTTGCAATCCTATATTGCACTAATTATTTCCCAAGTTTTGGGTTGTGACCCACCGTTTCAAAACCGCTGGACCAGAATATCCAGGATAATACATCGCTTTTGCTTTAGGTAGAGTGGCCAATCTCAGTTTTGTTGTGCGTCCTTTCATTCAAACTGAAAATTTGTCAGGACATGCTCAGCATAAGCAATAGCCCAACAGCCAAAAATGGTGACTGGTAGCATTAAGTCAATCTGTCAGAAGTTAATTGCCTCATGCCCCTGGAATAAATATAGGCAGATAGCTTCTGTGCTTCTGGTAATTAACTTACAATAATTTTTAATCTCTGCAGGGAACAGAAATGGTTTTGCCAAAATGATGACCAGCCACTGCACAAGACTCACCAATAATGCCCAGTTCATCCTTGAGAGTGATAAAGTCAGCCTCACACGTATTGGAGTCCTGTATAGAGAAGTCTTCAAACCAGAGATGGATCACCTGCAAGAAGAAAACTCATTTTGCTGTTTGCTACTTTCCACAAATAAGGTACAAATGGTGTGCCATTACTTTGTAATGGATTAGAGCCACAATTAAAACTTATAATAAGGTATTTCATACCTTAAATATATTATTCAATATCAAACAGAACATATAACTTGAAAAAATTAAAATATGGTAATGTTTTTAAGACTTTGAGTTCCTACTTGAAGCTTTCAGAAACCAAAGCATGTTGGTCATTAAAACCTTATGGTGTCCTAATGAGCAGCCAACGACTAATGAGCTGAAGTAAGTATCACCTTTTTGGCTTCTACTGTGATATGCCAACTGCAGCTCATGCCATTGTCGTAGCTGCTGGGGTAATTCCCACTGGAGAATTCCCCAGAGGAAGCCGTCAGCTCCTGCAGACTCCCACATCCCGTATTGATCTCATCCTCTGCGGACAGAGACAGAGCGAGGAATACAATTTGAGATCGCCTGTGTAAACAGATTGATTACATTTCCTCAGCAGCACCCCGCAGGTGAAGCTATTTCATGGATTCAGCCTCATGGAACATAATGCGGTTTTAGTGTGGTAACTGAATTTGAAAGGAAAGGATAACGTGTGTGTACCAATAGCTGTATATAATGCACTGCATTCATCATTGGAGATGCAAAATTACTCTTTAAGTTTATTAAATATGTAAAACATAAGCTTGAAGTGAAACTTTTGCTATAAAGTTTACTTTAATATGAAGATGTTCCATTATTGTGCACCAGAGTGAAAAAGTACTTCTGGAAGTAGAAAGTGATTATAGGAAGCTTCTAAGAGCTACTTTTGAGAGCATTATACTGTTTAACTATGCAATTTACATGCCATTTCCGGTGCTTTCTGTAGAAAAAAATGCTGCATCGTATGCATTGCATGCCCCAGAATTCACAATAGTGTTATTGCAGTAAAGCTGATTCGACTTAACATATAGTTATTTTACACTGAACTGTAATTTTAAGTTTTTTCAATAACTTCAATCGTTCAGAAGTTATTTTGTAGCTGTAGTTTATCAGGCAGGATCTAAAGGCAAAGAAAGAGTGCAAGGAAATAATTTACTCTAAAGCATCAACAAACTCCTTTTCATGAATGTTAAGCAGCGGAGATAGTTATTGACCAAGTAAACAACTCTGTGCATTGATCAAGTCTATTGATTTTTACATTACACGGCCTTAGAATCATAATTAATTACACTTTTTCTTTTGTTTTATTTAGTACCACTGAGATGCTTTATCTGCATTTATATCTGAGTGGAAGTTGTGCAAAACTAATTATCTTGAAATATATATGGATCTGGACCAGCAGTAACTCACCTTTTGAGCTTGAGTTGTTCCTCTCAATGACAAACACCACAACTATTCCAATAGTGACTGCAGTCAGGGCTACAAATAGAAAGATCAAGCTCTTCTCTAACGTTGTCAGACCTCTCTTGGACGTCATCTGTCCTGATGTTCCTCAGGGTTCTTCGGCGAGAAACAGATAAATGAGGTCTTCAGCCGAAGCTGACCGAGTGACATTTTCCTCGCAGATGGTCTAATATTTATAATGTCGTGTTGACCTTTGTAGAGCTGTACTTTACTCTCAAACGGGTTTACTCTGCAACTCTACAAAAGCAATTTCTGCAAGTATCTCCTAAAAGCATTTTACTGCATGTGTGACAGGTCAGGTTGTAAATTTAGGAAATCATACTGGTTTTATCTAGGAAGTCTTATCGGTTATGTGAAAGCAACGATTACAGTCTCAAATGATTAACTTGTAACTTAAGAAGGATCTTGCTTGTATTAGTAAAACTACTGAAGATTAAATAATTAGTCATTTACTTATCCTTTACAGTATTAGTAGTCTCACATAGTCATTTAATAAGATATTTCATCCAAAAATGCACTTTCTCTGGGTTGTTTTGTCAATTTCATTATGTAGTGCGGTGTTGTTTTTGACTGTCACTGTATGAAGTATTCTTCAAAATAGCTTCTTTTGTGTGTTATGTTTGAAATGACATGAAGGTGAGCAAATGATAACTGAATTTTTATTTTTGGAAAAACCATTCCCTTTAAGGCTTTCCTTCATGTCTGGACACAATGCTTCTGAGTTCATACAAATACCTGGATCTATTGGGTCTAAAAATAAACACCCTAAGGGCAAGCAATTGACTGAACACTTTGTATTTGGGAAGAAAAAATCAACAGAGAAGAAAAAGAACAGCTTGCAGTGCCACACATACTGTCAAGGCCTGTTTGCTCAGGCATTGAACGGAGCGAAAGAAAGAGGGTCTTTTTAAAGAGCCCCTTTCACTGAAGCGGCCCATATATGCTCAGTCGTTCAACCAGAGGTTCGTTCTGAAGGAGCCTTTGGAAAGCAGTGTCACTATCTATCTCACTCTTCAAAGAGTCTCGTTGAGGTTCTTTCTGGAATTCTGGAGAGAAAATAAGTTCTGCACTGAGTGGCATTTCACTATCTTATGAAGATAATGAGGAACTGTGTGTTGCTCTCATAAAAACCAGGAATGACCTTTTATCCAGTGTAACGTTCTCGTCATGGGAGAGATTTTATCTCGCAAGTTATTTGAATTGATAATTTTCTATTAACACCAAAAGTTTTGCTGGTTCAGCACATCCCATAGATCAATCGCCAATCCTGGTGCTGGACAACCTTCAACACTGCAGACTTTTAATGTCTCATGTCTAATCAAACCTATACTGATTCAACTTCAACCCCAAATGGAACAGATAAGAGAGAGTTTAGGGGGTTTTCCAGGTGCAGGATTAGGAAACGCTGGCATAGATGCTTAATTGGATTGAGATCAGGGAAATTTGCAGGACAAGGCAACACTATTCATCATATTCGAAGTGTGGCAAGGTGAAGGAGCCCACTGCCATCAGAGAACACCACGGGCATAAGAGGTGTATACCGTGACGTTTTGCACTACACAACGAAATCTATTGGCTTGCTTCTGTTGTGATGATTTTGTTGCATTGTGGTTTGATTCTGTTGTGGCCCATAACATAGATGTTGGTTGAATGGTTGTCCTTCCTTCCACCAATATTGGCAGTTATAACACTTGTATACAAGGAAATGGATTTGTCATTGTGGAGATGCTCTGAACCAGTTGTCTAGCCATTTTCTCTGGTTGTAACACACTAAATCCAAAAACAGCCCGTTCACTTGCTGCACAATATATGCTACCCTTAGACAGGTGCCATTGTAACAATAAAATCAATGTTATTTGGTGGTTTTAATGATCAGTGTATGTATTATATGTAATATTATGTTAGCATCACCTGCCATAGAGCCATGTGTGGGGTACAGTGTAGAGTTACTGACACCTGATTTGGACGTCACTGTTAGCTGGGAGCCCAAGCTGTGAGTGAAGAGCGCCATATTGTCAGGATTTAATTAAGACGAAGAGGAGAGTGAAGGGCAGGCGGCGTCTCGGCATGAGATCAGGTGCATGTAGAAGATGATGGTCTGTCACCCCGCAGCTATTTGCACATTTTTTATTTAACATTTTATATGAGTCGATGAGGAGACTGAATATTCTCAAAGTAGCTCTCACAAATCGTGGCTAATAAGAAGTGACAGTGCTGTCATCACATAACCAGAATGCCCATATATCTTGTGGAAAGGCTGTACCTTCTTTATCCGGTTTTCAATGTTTCAGTAATATTTTTAATGCAGCTGTTTTTAAAATTGTAATATTGAATTAATATTGAATTTTACAAAAATTAGGTATTTATTAGGTAAAAAAAAAGATTATAAAAATGCACGTCATAAGATTTAAAAAAATTATTGTCGAATTATATATTTTTATGCGTATTATTAATTAATTTAATTGTAAGGCTTTCTTAAAGAATACAGCACTATTTCTTTGTGCATTTATGAAAATAAGCTCCAAGGTATTCAGACATTTTGTAATTGGCTATTGTTCATGCTCTGTTTATTTCATGTTAGAAAACAATTATATGTAATAGTTCTTCAACATAAACATGGTTTCTGTACTGTGCCTATGATGCTATATAATAAAAGTGATGTGACATCAAGTTGCTCATGCATAGTGCTGTATACATACAGTATAGGCCAAACCAGGGGAGGGGCAGTATAGGAGAAGGACACAGAGAGTAAATCAAGGTGTGTGTGTTGCACAAACATATGTAGGGCAAATATTCCGCGGGGAGCACCGCCATGAGAAGAAGCACTGGAGCTCTTCCAATTATTTAATGCAGCAGCAGCAGGTAAACAAAAGCGAGCTGTGATGGAGACGGCAGCTGATGCAAAATTGATCAGACAACCGGGGAGAAGCTCTGATGTAATCTCCTGCTGCTGCTGCTGTTGCCTTCCCCGAAGAGAGCTCTATACAGTGATGCAGGGGAATAGACTATGATATGTACTGTAAATGCAGGAGAACTTGCAGGGTTTGCAGTTACAAGAACTGCAGAATTCCCAATGTACGTGTTTGGTTGCATACAGTACGAACTGAAACCATTCTGATTCCACATGACCTAATAAATGTTTGGTTTTGAATGATTTTATGCATGTATTTTGTATCACACAAACACTCTCATACCTTTCTTGTACTTGCAGTAGGGATATTTATATTAATTAAACTAAACTTAAGTGCATAATAAATACCATTTGCATTTAAGGTATACTGGCTTTGACTTGATTTTAGAATTTTAAGCAAATTTGGGATTATAATCTTGCAAATAATACCATATACCAAGTCATATCTGGCAACCACCCATAAAAAGCATCCACAGGGAATCTATTAGCAGTCTTTATCATGGTATGAATAATAGAGAAGGTTTGTGCATTTCTTTATATTTATCTGTATATTTGTATTGTAAAGTAGAGCCACATGAAGGCCAGTTCCTAAATTATGTAAATTGGAATGATATAGATCTGTTTTTATTATACAACATGACACGCACATGAGAGATAACTCATGTAACAGATGTTTACACCCCATAAATAATCCCCCGATGTATCTTTAAAGTGTCTCATTAGCATCGTTATTTCCACATTAATGTGAGCGATATAATATACAGTGTGCTAATGTTGATGGAACAAGACACTGCTGTGAGATGCTCGCCAAACACCATAGATTGCTGTAAACACAGTAACTGCTTTTTCTCTCATTTTAATATAAAATCATAGTAACATCACTGTTAGATTCTTGAACAGAAACGGGCTCAGTTTACACCAGGTATGGCAAAAAGCATCAGGAAACTCCAAATGAAATGTTACAAATATTCACAATAAATCAACATTAGGTTACAAATTAAATTATGCAAAAGGAATATCTACTACTTGGAAAGTTTACAAAGATTTTTAAACTAAACAAAGTCCGTTAAAAAGGTCATATGCATACATCTGCTCGTCAATACAGTGCATAATTTTTGGCAGTTAGAAGACTGCCATTCTGAACTAATACACATGCAGTTTACTACATATTATCATTACCGTTATTATATTAATTATAATTATTGCCATTGCACTCTAAACATCATTATAACTTTACTATCACCATAAATAATTTCATCTTTTTCTAAAAATATTTTCTTGAAGATTACTGTTCTCCACATAACACTCAAATCACCATTAGTTTCTATATTTAACAAACTCCTCAAAAATCAAACCAGAGAAATCTCCCAACATGCGTTGCGCAGTCTCACAGAAGATCATATTAATGGCAACCAAACGTCTTTCACTCTAGCACTGACGGCCGCGCGCAACAATTGGGTCGGCGAACATTTTGAAACATGGACCTGAAGTTGATGTTAACCTGCCTTCTCTTGTTTTTCTTGCCTGGAGGCGAAGACGTTGATTTTCTGAGGACCGTCTGAGCAATGATCTTCTTCTCATGCTCCTTGATTTTGCATTGCAGGTGACTCTGAATGGCAAAACCCAGCGACTCAGGATCTACCGATGCTCCATATACCTCCCACGTCATACCCTGCTCGTCCCACACAACATCGTGCACGCTTTTCTTCGACTGCTTGGCCTCTTGGTCGTCTTTTTCAGGCTCCAGCTTGGATGCTCCCTGCTTTTGTCGATTAGTTTTTTTGCTCTGTGGCGTGGAGCTTGATGTTGGAGGAGTAGCAGTTGTGATGTCCTTTGGAGGTTTCGCAGATCCTGTCTCCTTAGGCATTTCAGATTTAGTTGCAGGAGGCTTGGACGATTTTTCTTGCAGATGCTGATCAGATGCTACGATGGGTTCCTGGACACTGGCCACGTTAGGAGGAGCGGCTGCAGATGAACCTTGGCTCTGAAGGTTACAGGTAGTCTGGTTTGATTGTTTGGTTTGGCTGCAGGTCTCGATGTTGATCTGATAAACCGGTTGAAGCGGCGAAAATCCTCTTTGGCTGTTGTGAAGAGGCTCTTTAGGCTTGGCCCCAAGCTTGGACTCTTCCTGAAGCTCAGCATCTACATGCACCATCACTGTGTCAGACTGCGGAGGCTTTGAAACAACAGATGGTGTGTTGCAATCAATCTCTGAGGTGTTTTTTTTCACCTCGATGACCACTGCTATGCTGTCAGACTCCTCGGGTACCAGGCCAGCTGATCTCTGATGGGGTTGCAGAGATAGAAGACTAGGGCTAGTGGCTGTAGACTGACTACAGACCGCAGCCACCGCCTGCACCTCCGCATCGTGCCGTTGCAACTCGACGGCTGAAGTCATAGTAGATGCCTCTCGATACAGTTTGCAGTGGACCAGCTTCTGCTCTTCAAGAGAAGCTCCTTGCGTTTGCACCTCTTCATCAATCGCTTCCGAGTGACTTCCATCCCTAGTTGAAGACTCCACTGGATGTTTAAAGTCCTTCTTTGTGCAGTCATTGCTACATTTGTTCTCTTTAGAGGGTGTATGATGGATCTCATGTGGTTGTGGGGTCTTGATTCTTGTCCCAGTTGCTGGTTGAGAGGTTTCGGGTGTTTCAACTTGAGAGTGATTGGTTTTAGGAGCATTGGTGGAGGATACCAGTTCAGATGGGCTACTGCTGGTGAGGCAACCTGCGTCTTTCGGTTGGGATAAAACTGGCATGTCTTTGACTGTGTTGCTGGTGCTGGGAGATGAATCCTTCTGAAGTGAAGCCAGAGCCTGGCTTGGCATTTGATTGTGAAGTGTGTCTTTGATTGCACTAGTTCCTTCAACTACTGATACTTTGCTCTGTGCTTTTGGCACATGTTGTTCATTTTCAAGTGTCCTTGTTGTGCTATTGCCATTTTTCTCCTGGTTACTTGTGGCTGTAGACGATGGGCCGGATGTTGAAAGGACAGTGTTCAAATTCGAATTCGTGTCACATTCAGTTTTTCTACCTTCAGCATTCCTGGCACACTGACCCGTCGTCTTCATGTTTGTGTGACTATTTTGAGGTTGCTTGTGATCTTCGCTGTCACGGTATGGCGCATTTTTGTCTTCAAGGACAGTTCCTCCATGAAGAGTGGTGTGGGAATCTTTGATGGAGGACTTGAGGTGCATATTATCCTGATCTGGTTTAGTTTTTTGTCCAGAGGAGCAATCCTGATTTAAGGTTAACTTTGGCTCAATGTCCCAGTTAGCATTTAACTCCTTATTTCCCAGCACATCTATATTGGTGAGCTGTGGCATCATCTGGACAGTAACAGTCCTTTTGGGGTTGGGTACATTTTCCATGTTGAATCCCTTTATGTAATGAAAATCCAAAGTCAAAATATTCCAAACTCAGTCCAAGGCTTCCCTAGAGCAGACAGATAAAAATAGTTTTAGATACACAAGAGGAGATACACCAACTGCTGTCTTCTTATGATCATTATCTTAGGATCTGCCATTTATCTGCAGATACACAGTTACGAGGCAATGCAAGAAACTGAAACAAAATATAATGAGAAGGAAAAACAGGAAAGTGTTCCAGAGATTTCAGTGTAAACGTTTGAGGTTATTTATAACTGTACAGAACAGCTCAATAGGTAGCTCCACTGAAATGAAACAAAAAGTACAACTAATCCATCATAAGTCACTACTTGTAGCATTGTCATCCTTTACTTGTTCAGTCAAGTGGTACATCAATAGAGAAACGTTTTTTGTGACATCAATTACTCTGTACAACAATATATATATATATATATATATATATATATATATAAAATATAATTTATTTATTTAGATTTAATTGTATTTTACCTAGCTTATCCAAATAAATGTAATTAACTGTAAACAAAATTGAAAAATATAATATAAAATAGGCAGTTGTATGACATATATGCAGTAGATATTATTAAACATTCAGGAAGGCAGGAGAAGGCGGATGAAGTATCTAGTCTGCTGAATTTATTTCACATTCATTACATTGGGAATATTCAAAATATCCAAGAGATTTTCATATATAATGCTCCATACTCTTAATCATTAGAAAATTAATTGCGGGTCCTAAATGTAGTTTGTTGGCATAATTACTTCAAACACAACAGAAATATACTGCAGTCAGCATAACTGATAAACACGCTTTTTCGCAATATATTACCAAGACAATTAGTCTGCTATCAGATTTGAAGGTTTATTTTAATAAAGCAATTACAGTATCAAAGCAATATATTGTGATAATTAGCAATATATTTTATGATATTTTCACTAGTAAATGGCACCAAGTCAGTATTCGAATTCATCCCAACATATTCTGTATCATTCTCTATTCTGAGGAGCTGGAGAGCAATTATTCTGTGTTTGACCTTACCAACTCAAATAGCCCCGAGGAGCCTCAAAAATGGAAATCTGACAGTCAAACTCAAACCACAGCTGATTCACGGTAAAGATCAGCCTCAGCAACACTGAGCAATGCTAGTCTCACCAATGAAGCCGTAGACTCAATGGAAAAGCATACAATACAAACATGTTTAGGGTTTTATTGTATATTCAGAGCGTGCAGATGTATCATCAAGCATCATAAAACAACAGCTACATTTTACTTACACAATAATCATTATCATACTATATCACTAATAATGCTTTGTTTACAGACCAATATAAGAACAAAATATGAATTAATCAGCTAATACTAGACCATCTTGAGCTTATCTATATTGGCCAGTAATTACGTCCACATGGCTGATTAATAAAAAGGAATATTTATCGACACCTTTTATGTACATATCAGCAATTATGTTGATCACTGGACTCCCTGCTTCTGGTACAATAAATAAATACATAAATAAGTGACGTAGGTTTTACATTCAAAATAATTGTGACTTAGAAAACCTAAATTTCTTAAATTGCTGTAATACAAAGAAACAGTAAAATATGGAATTGAGCATGAAAGCTTGAAGTCACTGCTTTTTTTTTAAGTTTTAATCACTGGAGTATTTTAATGAAAATACTATTTCTATTATAATATTTAATACTTAATTCACATTGTTGCTTGTCTTTTCTTTGTAATTGTTTGTCAAATATCAAGTTTCACCATTTTTTTAAATCAGTGTAGAGCTGAAATAAACTACGAAAACTAATATATATATATAGTGGATATGCATAAGCCAGTGGCCAACCCAGCAGTTCTGTCTGTTTATGAAAGTCTTTTTGGTTTAGTTTTCATTATTATGTTATGGTGGGTACGGTATTTTACATTTCTTTCCTTTTCCTTCTTTTCTGTGCGCCACATCTCACACACACACAATAAATAAATAAAAAACAAAACACTGAGCTAGTACGATTCACTGGCCACTGCGGAAACATTCACTCTAATTGCCTGACAAAAGCATGAAAGTCAATTACGGCAAGTCTCAAATCGTGACCCGTCATTGATGAGAGGCATTCGGAGGACACTCACATCTGCAGGAGGATGGGGGTGGGGAGCATCAAATATTATTAAGTTCTGGCGTCACATATTAAATGTTCATTTCTATATCCAGCAGATTTTTCACAAGAGCATACATGCAGACCCAGACTTTAGGCAGGAAAATGCATCTTTGTACGTATCTCTGCAAAGAGCAGCTTAACAAAAGACTACACAAATGACCATAAAAGAATCAATTTTAGTAGGATGAAGTCATGCATATTGATTGGGGCTGTAAATATGACGGCATATTGCAATGCATGCAGTAATTTAGAAAGAGACACTCACGGTTCCTTTACAAACACTAGCAAACTCATCTTTAAATTGGGTTACGAGTGCACACACACACACACACACACACACACACACACACATTGAACTAATGATATTCAATTCCCTACCCAAAGATTTTGCATTCTACATTTGAATATAAAATTCTTCAATTTTTACAAAAATATTTAGTTTCACTGGCCACAGCATAGCTGATTTCAGGTTTATCTATCTTTGTGGGTGCATTTGATCCCCCATAATATAGGCAAAACCTGACCTACACACACACACACACATACATGCAGTAGGACAAAAGCCAGACAAAGTCTAAATAGCTCCATGCATTAGAGTGATAAATTAATTAAGCCTGTATTAATCGGTTTAAATCTTTTATAGTGAGCATTTGTCATTTTCTTAAGAAACCCATTTAAAAAAACACAAAAAGCTTTGCATGAAAAAAATGTGTTTTTTAAACATTTTACTTTCCCCCCTCAAAAAAATGCTGAACCCACCCATTCATATAGCGTACAAATCCTTGCCTCCTATAGAAATCTCATAACTTGACCTTGTTGGTATATTCCCCGCTGTGATGTATCCCTGTAGGAGCTGCAGATGAGAATATACGGGCATAAAATCCTACCTGGTGCGTGCGCGTCAATCTCATATCATTTTGGGTTTGATTAGTGCGCTATTGGCGCGCTGCTCGTGCACTAGCTGGTGCGCTCGACGGATTATCAATGAAAGAATGTTAGGCGCGTGTCAGTGAGATAAAACCACGCCTTCCAAGCGCATCCGAATCTCAAGTTTAATCTTCCTGTGGCGGCTGGCAGCAGGAGGCATGCTATTCTCTCCAGCGCCGCTAGATGGCGCCAAAGCCGATAAAACTCAGAAAACAAAATATCTCTCCAAAGGAAATTCTTTTATGTCCCATCACCAAATATATTAATTAAAAATCTCACTTTTTTCCTTTTAGATTTAGATTGTTTCTTAGTGATTATCAGGAAAATCAAACTGAGATTTTTTCCCCCCACAACATCATCGTAAAAATCACGTAAAAAAGTCAATTAATAAAAATTAGTAAAAAAAAATACTTTAATTCTCAATCTTTACTTACTCTATAACTGTTTCACTTAATGATTCTATAAATAAACTAATTATAATTTATTACAACATAATATATAAACAACCTACCCTAGGTTGATGAGCATATTTTATTTATATATTTATATGTATGTGTGTGTGTGTGTGTGTGTGTGTGTGTGTATAACCCTGTTAAAATTATGTGAATGTCAATATTACCAATATTTGAATTAAAGGAAGTATACCAAGTAAATAAAGATTATGTTCAATGAAGATTTTTGTAAATTTCCTACCGTATCAAAACTTAATTTAAATCTAACTAGTAATAAGCATTGCTAAGGACTTCATTTGGACAAATTTAAAGGCAGTATTCGGTATTTTTATTTTTTATTTTTTTTTGCACCCTCAGATTACAGATTTTAAAATAGTTGTATTTCAGCCAAATATTGTCCTATGCTAACAAACCAAACATCAATGGAAGTTTTCACAAAACTGACCCTTATAACAGGTTTTGTGGTCCAGGGTGTGTGTATGTAGGTTCACCAGCAGGCGTCACTGTTATCATATTTCTGGCACGTCTCTACTTTATAAACATTGTGGGCTAACTCGTTACCTGTTTGTACTCATCAGGGTCATCGTTAAGATCATAGGCATCGGCTTACATCAAACTTAATATTCAGTAGTTTGTTGATGAATAAAATACGCACTCGTATTTTGTTTTCTTGCTGCGCCAACGCCATCCTCTCAAGACCATCATGAAGGACTCCACTCCCACAGTTTGTGTTGTTCTGAGGTATGGACAGACTCAGGCAAAAACCGACTTCATTAATGGTATATTAGAATGATAACTTAACCTGTTTTTGCGTTGTTTCAGTTTATTTTGGTGAGTGTTGTATCGTATGTTCACCGCTAGGCGTCACTGTTATCCAGTCACTATTTTCTAAACGCTGTCAACTCTTTCCCACGATTGTTCTTCTCTAAAATCTAGCAGTGTTTTATTTGTACTAAACTAAAATGCTTTCATATTTTTTTCTCTACCGTTAAAAGAATTTAATACTCTAAGTTTAACACATCAAAAGCTGTCATTTTGTTTTATTAGTAATAAATTAATTAAATAAAACTCAGTCAGAAATGAAGCAAGATCAGTATTTGGGTTACTCGATGCACTAAAAAAACTATTCTTTCACTAACAAAACACTGCTGAGTTGCACACCGACATTATTTTCTTTTGTAAAATTGAGCAGAACAGACAATACTCACAAGACTGTCTCTAAATATGTCTAAATTTTTTTATATTATTGTATAAAATCGATATTATTTTTGCAGTCGTACTGAAATTTGGAGGAAATTATATCAGTAATTGTGTGATATTGCTAAACTATATCATATTATAGAAATATAAGCCAAATCCAGTCTTATGTTTTAATGTCATATAACCACATTTACACAGACTGCATCACACATATCATCATTGTATATTACCGTTGGACTCCCTATTAGTCAAAAATAAATCTACGCCCATCAAACATTTAGCCTAAGCACTCTTGCGTTTAAGTCCACAATGACTTAGTGACGTAAGGGTGAGAAAATTTTGTAATTCGGAAACCTGCTGTAGAATACTGCTTACAACAGTAAGTTTTTGTTAGTTGATCATATCTGAGCTCTATAAATGATGCTTAGGGGCCCAGTTTTTTCTGGCTTTCTGATGAAACGTTACGTTACACTTTCTTCGAGCAGACAGAGGATCATTGGCCCCTAAAGTGGATAAGGTCTCCACCCTCCACGCATGTTCCACAAAGACAGCATCTGTTACTCTTTGAACCTTCCTCCCAGACTGGACCTGCTGTTGCCATGGAGACACCCCCACCCCACATCCTCCTCTTAATCCGCTCTGACTTTATTCAAACTAAGGTCATCCCGCCGATGGATAAGAGTCGGTAAATGATAGCATACGCTCTTTTGTTGTAGTAGACTCTGATATGCTAAAACTTATGATTTATTTCAGTTAATGTTGGTTTTACTAAACTTTTGATGAAAATCTTTATCTTGAACTGCGAGAATGATTCGACTGAAATATTACTCTACAGCACATCTCACCCCAAAATCAAAATACACTATTATTACATTACTACTACTGTATTTTACTTAATACATTCTGACCTTTTACTTTTTTCTGATTTTTGTAATTATTCTGTATGGTTATTTGAATGGCATCCAGGCCACATTTAAAATAATAATACGAAGAAAATAATAGATAAAAATAAAGAAATTATAATTATTCAAATAAGAAATGATATTTTACATAATAAAATGAGAGCTTGCTTATTTATTTATTTATTTATGTGTTTACACATTGTTTAAATTACATTTACCAAATTCCCCTTTTTTTACCACATTTAAAAAATAATAATAATAAAGAAATAATAATAAAAACAGAAAGTAATATTTTTTTAGAATTTATTCAAAAAATTTGTTTGTTTATTTCATTGCAGTTTATCGCATTCTTAACAATTATTTATTTACTGTTATTTATTCTCTCCCAGTTTTTCCTCCTTATGTTTTACACTTGTAGTTTCTAATAGGTTATTCTCATTTCCTGTGATACTGTAAAATGTTTTGTTTAAATCAGTATTGAAGGCAGTAAAACAAATCATCATATCATTAAAATACTTAACAATTTAAATAACAGTATTGCATTCATTTCGCTTTCTCTTGGTTTTAGTGCTAAAATATGACCAAGGCATGTTTTTTTTATTTGATCAGTTTTTCTTTTTGGTTTTTTTTGTGTGCTGTGCATCGTTAGCGGTTATCCTTCCACCAGATCTGTCATTGCTCTCCTCTTTATTTGACACGAAGGACAATTAAGTTAACATCACATCTCATGTTCTTCTCAGGAGGCACTTTCACACATAGGTCAGACCGTCCCAAGGACAACATACAATGACGCCAGCTCTTTCCATGACCTATCCGTGATGCATATGACGCTTACGAGGCCCGTATGAATTATGCTTGAGCAGAACTTTACAGAAAGCAGGAAACCTTCTGAAAAAGGTTTTCTCCATCTGGGCTTGAATATGACTCTCTGCTGATTCACTGCTAGTGATTCACAAAGCAAACGTGACTCACGAGCTGGATTGTGCTCATGCATCAGGTGTGGGTGAACCTTCTTAAGTAGTTAAGTGCTTTAAGACCTCGCAATTCCCTCACAGTCAGCTATTAGACACGTTGACAAAGCCGTGTGTAATCTGTCATAGCGCAGGGATTACAGTACGGCCACGCTAGCGCGGTTCAGGACCGACAAAATGGCGGCATAAAAGGAAACAAATTGTGGAGTAATCTCCTGAGAGAAGACGCTCGGGCCAAGGGGGTTCCCTTGGAAAACTCCATTTTGTCTCTTTTTCCGCCCTCGGGACTTCTCGCAATCCCATAATCCCCTGTGTTTGATGTTTGAGAGCTGATGGCGCTGCTGAGGACGGCCCAGAAAGGGTCTTTGTGTGTGCCGTGTGGCCGCAGAACTATCCAGGGTTTGAATGACATGGCATGAGGGGAGAGAGACGGGTAACTTTAGCTTAATCTAGGCTTAGCGCTGCTCACACACACACACATACGCTCACTCACAGGTGTGTGTGGCCCCCTGGCTTTGTGGGGATGGTCAGACCCAGACCTCTCTCTGTCTCTCACCCCAAGGATCAATACACCTCTTGAGGCCAAGGATCTGTGTGAGAGAGAGGGGCCCAGGGCCTGGGATTAACTCCGGCTCCTCCCCTTTGCTCCGCCGCGAGTTTAAATTGCATTTCTGCTCGTGACTTTAACTGTTAACACTTTTTAATTAGAAGCGCTGGTGTACTGCTCGCCTCCGAACCAAACCTGGGTTGGGTTGCACCCGCCGCTCATGAGCTTTTATGTACTTTTGGGACATGAGATTCACTTTAGGAGCTTTATGTGCCGTTACGATCTGTCATTTGTTACTATAGACTCGTCTAGTAAGTCATAAGCACTCTGTAAACAAATTCTTAGTATGCTATAAACATCATATTTAATAGCCAAATTTTAAAGCTGTTAAAATTTGTAAAAAGCTGTTAGTCTTGAAGCATAAATAACATTTAATAAGTTCAGCAGTGACTGAAAAGTTTGATGAAAAGTTGTAAATGCCATTATTTTCTTAAACTTTTACTTTTGTCTTTTTTCAAAATGTCAAAATTTGGAGATTGTGTTGTGATTCATCTTAGCTGAAGGAGGCTTAGAACTTTTTTTAGTTTATAAATATGTACCTATATGAACAATTTTATACATATGGAATTTATCAATTTAATGGCGAGCATTATAAATATAGAACGTTTTTGGATTGCTAAGATTTTTCAAATTGATTTTTATGACCAAAAATACAGGAAAGACTATTACTATTGCAAAATATTATTACAATTGAAAATAACTGATTTCAATATATTTTACAACTTTAATAAAAAAAAATGTAATGCGAGCTGTATTGTCAGCATCATTACTCTTAGTCTTTAGCGTCACATGAAAAATGTCTCCTTATTATAAATGTTGAAAACAGTTGTGCTGCTTTATTATTCAATTTAAACATTAAACTGTGATCGTTTAAATAAACTGGAGTTTTTATCTTTTAATCAATTCAATGCGTACTTTCTGAATGAAACTTTTATATTCTTTAAAAATTCTTACTGACCCCAATGTTTTGAAAAACAGGCAAATTAATAAATATATATTCTTCTGTATCATCAAAGTGAATCTGATTGAAGATGACTGCGAGGGATCCGTCTCCAGTGCTACTTACTGTTAAACCCCTCAGAGCACTAAACACTAAAACCACAGCTAACACTTGCTCTCCTCCAGTCTAAGCTGTTTATATTCATCAGCACCCAAAGAGGAAGAGAGGGACAGAGATGAGAGTGAAGTGGCTGTATTGGATTTTGAAGAGTGGAGCCTCAATAACAGGAATGGATTCATGGATGTAATTTGATTGGAGGGAATAAAGACCATCAGCCCACTGAACCATAGACACTCGGATGATGAGCTGTTAGCAAGCATACGCAGACCACTAGACCAACACTTATTACTCATATATTAATAGTAAACATTGATTATTTTGAATTTGTTTTCACATTTTTAATTATATATTTTCTAATGAAGTTAAAAGAATTATTTTTGTGGGGTTAAATTTTATTTGACAGTGCCCTGTGGCTAATGAAAGGTTCATTATTTGGTTTTGGGAGACTCTAACAACGTTTACGTGTATGCAAGTTCAAAAACACTTGTTTTGTCTTATAAAGCGCACTTATTAAGTGTAATAATTTCCGTTTCTTATAACAATATAGTTTGGTATTGTTTGTGGTGTGCATACATACTAGATGTCTAAGGGAAGTAACCATAACATTTTAATTATATTTTTCTCAAATGAACGAAATGACTCGAAAAAAGATTTGTTGAATCTGAACGAGACACTAAAATGATCCGAACTTCCAATCACTGCTATTTTAAAAAAAAAATAGCAGCACCTAGTGGCAAAGAATGAGTTTGCATTTTCATTCAGACCAACACTAAAACACCAACAAGTGGGTGGGCAATATGCTAATGTTTCATTTTGATGTCAACATTTTATTTGAAAAATGACTCATTTCAATGATTCAGGGTCAATACATGGTGCACTTTGAAATGCAAAACTTTGCAGGATGTTTTCAATCGCTTAGAGCTTCGTCACACTGTACGAAATGTCTTCGTTTCTTTTCTTTTTTTCACATTAAGGTGTCCTTGTCATTCATATTAGTTCTGAGTAATACTGATTTACTACATGTACTTACCGCATGGGTAGGGTTTGATTTAAGGTTAGTTGCGTGTAATTATGCATCATTTATTGTTCATGTAATATAAGTAGTGCTGTCAAATGATTAATCGCGATTAATCGCATCCAAAATAAAAGTTTTTCTTTACATAGTATATTTGTA